>JAHTLZ010000327.1:20719281-20737070 GCA_023846285.1 Phrynocephalus versicolor
CGGGGACGAGGGCCTCTGCTTGGCTAATCTGGGACAGGGTGCCATTTATCAGAGCCTAGGGAGAGAGAGGAAGAAAGAGAGGCCGGGGGGGGGATTAGCAGATGGGGAAGGTCTGGCCGACTGGGAGAGTGCCTCTTGCACCCCACAGCCATTCCCTGGCAAGTGCAGCCATGGGAACCTGTGGGGCCACAGCATCACTAACATCTCCTGGTTTCTTTCATTTTGATTTCTCCAAAGCTACGGTTAAACATTCTGGGAAAGGAGCCAACTTCCCCCTGTCTCATCACCCTGGGAGAAGAAAGCCATGATGATGCAAAAGGTTGAACGTGGGCACATTTTACTCACACAAATCCTTTTACATACAGCTGAGATGTGAGGGGATATAATTCCACGGTAGGACAGTCGGCACCAGGACGACCAATGTTGAAAGATCTTGGTGT
Source organism: Phrynocephalus versicolor (assembly GCA_023846285.1). Lineage (NCBI taxonomy): Eukaryota > Metazoa > Chordata > Lepidosauria > Squamata > Agamidae > Phrynocephalus > Phrynocephalus versicolor. The sequence continues at coordinate 20,719,722 of JAHTLZ010000327.1, forward strand.
TAATTTTTCTGCGTCCTTGTAAGGTTGGGGTTTCCACACTTCACCCCAGCAGTTCCCAACCTTGGGAGACCCAGGTGTTCTTGGACTGCAACTCCCAGACATCCCTGCCAACACAGCAGGAGGTGAAGAGTTCTGGGAGATGTAGTCCAAATACACCGGAGAGATCCACGGTTGGGAGCCACTGCTTTATCCCGTCTTCAGCTCTCGCATGAAGCTTCTGAACTCAGAGGAAAACCTGGTCTTCTACAATAGACATTCTTGTCCACAAGGGAAAAGGTTTTGTTGTTTGTGTGGAAATCAGATTCCAATTAGCAATTTAAAAAAAAATATTCTGGCTATCTTTATATACAGGCTCCATCCGTCTTCATCCAGTGCAGGCTATGATTTTTACCATGAAAAAATGCCCCCAAAATGAAAATAAAACCTGTTGGGGCTAGAAACCTACTGTATTTCTATTACTGAAAAAAAGGAATATTTGGGGGCGTTACACAGTAGTGACAACTATAGGGCATTTAGAAACTGAATCACCACTACGGGTGGCTTCAAGAACCTGATATTCTTTTTGTTTTGTTTTGTTTCTGCCTCTAGGGAGAAAAAGGAGAAGCTTACATGTGATTCTGTTCTTTGCCCATGATTATTTTATGCCACATGGATTTCACACTTTCATAGATCTAGAAATCATTCCTTCCCAGAAGACAAGCCCAGTTTTTGACACCTCTCCCCTCATTCTTTTTATGGCCAGGAAAACTCTAATTACAGCACTTCCAAGCAACCTTTCCAGTTTCTGAATAATCTTGCCAGACAGCCACATTCGGATGAGTGTTCCTCTTCACTGTTTTGTCACAGCCAAGGCCCTTATAAGGACAACATGACTGAAAACTCAGGCAAAAATCAAAGAAAAACAAAACAAAACAAAACAAAAGACACAAAACATGTGACACCTTAAAGACTAACTTTCATATTATAATGTAACGTTTCGTGGACATGTCCACTTCTTCAGACACAGAGCAGCAGTATGAGGTGTGCAATATCATATGGGATGGGATGTACATTTCATACCAGATATTCATTGGCTGTAGTATATAGAGTTGTGGGGTGCATAGGGGACGGGGGGGGGGGGGAGGAAGGGGAAGAAAAGGATGGAGAGTTGATGAGGAGAAATGGTAGGAACATAAGACCAGGGTCTAAAGCTGTAAAGGATAGCCCCCTATGGATTTAACAGGGAGAAACAGAATCTGCAAACAGCAAACCAGTTTTTTATCTAACAAGCAGCACATTAATATTTAAGACAACAGGATGGGTAGTTTTCATGCATGGTGCTTGTTTTCTGGCCTGGAAAATGTTGGCCAAGGGAGAGCAAAGACAAGGAAATTGTGGTAATTATAATGTCAGGTTCCCAAAACCCTGGCTATACATTGATCGGTCTATTAGAGCTGCAAACTTAGGCACATGTCCTAAGAAGTAATCTTCACACAAGCTGGGTGAGGCTTATTTATGATGAGTCACGGTCAGGGTTGCCAGCTTTGATTAGCCTAATCTGCAGCTAAGCCAATTTGACATGAGATCACCAATCAGCTCACCTCCACAAGTGATGAAGGGGAATGAATGGTATCACAGGCTATCCACACATGGTGTCTTCTCTGTTCTTCCTGCGCTAGCTTTTATGCGTGATCAACCTAAGGGTTGATTGGCTTACCAGTTCCTGTCTGCCACTAAAAGCAAATCCACACTCATTTCTAGCCATAAGGACCACACAAAAAAATTTTTAACTGGATAATGCGGAGTGCAACAGACAGGCGGCACCGTGCAGGAATCTGGACCCACCCAGTTCATACGATGACTCAGGCAAATAGCACAGGTGGGGACGAAACTCACTCGACTGGTTCCGAACAAGCATATCCAAATCAGCAGATTCAAAACAAGAGGTGTTGGCATGGAGGAGTCCTTGTTAGAGGGATTGAAGACTTTATTCTTAGTGAGAGAGGGGTTAGATTGATCCTCTGCAGCCCTGCAGAGACCGGGGTGTTATAAGATGTAATAACGGGACCTACCTGCAAGCCTGGTGCCATGGCGGATAAGAACTGGACATGGGTTTTCAGGTTCTCCTGCAAGGAAATGAATGAGATGAAATTGCATTTCACTGAGACACTTCCACAATTTTGGTGGCAAGGACGATACAGTAACGCTTGGGAAAGTTTGGATTCAGCGGGGGCAGAGGAAGACCAAATGTAAGATGGATTGACTCCTGAAGGGAACCCACCAGCTTGAGTTTGAAAGAGCTGACCATGGCCTACAGGGTGATCACCACAGATCAGAGTGGCCCCTTAGCTTGGTTCTCAACCTAGGAGACTCACAAAAATCTGCACTTAACACAGGTGGTGTTTCCTTGGCACGGTGGATGGCACACTTACCACCAGGCCCTCCATTGGGATCACGGTGATGTTCTGAATCTTCCTCAGATTCCTGGCCTCCTCCGCCAGCTGTTCCGCCAGAGATCTGTCGCTCTGCGGGGAACACCGGTAGCTCACGTTAGTCCAGAAGCAAGGAATGGAAATTGAGATCTGCTCCCCTCCTCCCCGTAAGGACCGGTAAAGGGAAACAACACCTTTTCCCTCCTAACATCCTACCTGGACCTTGCTTAATCCCTCTAATTCCACGGCCAGGCCAACAAGACTGGTCTTCACCACAGGCTTGCGTATCTGCAAAGAGAAAGAGGGGGGAAAAGGAAGTCTCCACCTAGCCTTTCTGTAGCTCAGTTGTTCTCAACCTGTGGGTCCCCAGATGTTCCTGGACTGCAACTCCCAGAAGCCTCCACCCCTTGCTGTGCTGGAAGGGGTTTCTGGGAGTTGCAGTCCAGGAACATCTGGGGACCCACAGGTTGAGAAACCACTGCTATAGCTTCATTTTCAAGGCCTTTCACAGCCATTAAGGAGGCAACCGTCAACATCCCTGTCTCATCGTCATAGTAATGCCTTTTCGGGGTGAGGTTGAGGCAGCAAAAGAAGGATTAAGGACAGCGAAAGGATTTATAGGAGAGTTTAAAATGGGTATCTGGGACAAGCTGCTTTGTAGATCAGTTTCTCCACTATGGCACTATTTGTAGTGTCTGCTGTTGTAGGATTAGTAACCACCACCACCACCCACTTCTTAAAAATGTTCACCCAAAGGAGAACAAACACTATTTCTGCCTAAGCAGCGAGATGGGGCATGCCTTCCATCTCACCTCTGTTGTGAATCCGGCAATGTCGATCTGGTCAACCTTGCTGTCTCGGAAGGTCTCCAGGTCTTTTTCCCCATCTGCATTTAGTAAAACGATCTCTTGAAACCGGATTTCAAAACTGTCGGGACGCTTCTGAAACTCTGCCGTGTACTGGAGCAAAGAGGACATGAAGGTCAACAGCTACCCGGACGGAGCCCACCAGCCCAAATTCAAAACAGCAAAGCCTCATGAAGTTTGAGTGCGGCCCACTGGCAAAGCCGGCGTCTCTCTTTCTCTCTCTCTCTCTCTGAAAACCTCGTTCTTCTGAGCCTATCCTTGGCCACTCGTGTTCCTGCATGAGATTTCCTGATCTGGGTTACTTTCAAAGACCATTTTTCAGGGGGAAGAAAAGCAGAGGGAGCAATCAGGAAACCCTGGATATACATAAAGTTGTTATTCTTTCCAAACGCTTGTGCAGCTTGGGGGCAAATGCGCGCAACAGCCGAAATGAAGCAAGTGAACGAAGAAGCAAACTAAAGCAAATCAGCTGTGAAAATTTGCTCTGTTTGCCTCAGCAGGACCAAGGGTGGGTCCTTGTTTCTGTGTACAAAACTGCATCTTCCTTCTAACAGGGGGAATCAAGGGAGGGGGAAGACACAGACTGAGACCAGAGAAGGCAGATGGGCTGGGCAGCCTTTGTCCTAGCAGAAAGTTTAAGTCTCTGTCTGCAGAGCCAAAGGTCAGGGGTTCGATTCCCCCTGGTGCCTCCTTGAGAGGGGTTGACCCCAATGATTCAGAGGGTCCCTCCCAGCTTTGCCATTCAAAGGTCGATTACCTGTACATTTTGGACTTCAAATCAAGAAGCCTCAGCTGTTGCCAAGAACATACGAAGGCCGCAGAAGTCCCCCTCAAAGGCTCTATTTAGGCTCCTGCGCCTTCCAGCCCTTGTTTAGCCAAGCGGGGTCCCCGAGGAGGAGACCGGAAGGACACTGAGCAGACGAGCCGTACAGCATCCTCACCTTGGCAACATCCAGATGCTCATTGAGGTTATAGCTCCTCTCCAGAGGCAGGACATCGCAAAAGCTGGCGCCATTCTTACATTGCCTGAAATAAGAGTACCCAGAATAAAGCCTGCCATCCAGAACCATTTCCCGCATCGGTGCTGCCTGGCTTTACAGTCCTCTGCTCTCACTCTGTTTTTCACATCCCTGCTTTTTTTAATAAAAAAAATTAAAAGGTGCAGTTCTGCAGATTAGAAGACACGGCACTCCTATTTAGAGCTTGGGGTGATGCAGAAAAAAAATCCCAGGAGTGCAAAACAGAGCAGGCGTATACCATTTCTTTTTTTAAAAAAAAAAATCCAGCCAGAAAGACAGGAAGATCATCTCTGCAGATATATTAAGTGCTCAAAGGAATCTTAATTTTAGCTGCATCAGCTCCAAGGGTTTGGCCCTACCCTTAGGATCCAAGGTCCCCAAACCGGGGGAGCCCCTCTCTCCTCGTTGTAGCTTGGGCCAAGATTACTCACTGGTAAGCGGCCGTTAAGTTGAGATCCCTTCTCAGGCCAAGGTGTTCAGTGACGTTCATGGACGGAGGCAGATTCCCAGGCGTGTCAATGAACTGGAGATGGGGAAGAAGGTCAACATTTAAATCCTGCTGGTGCTGAGAGACGAGAAGTGGACCTCGGGGGATCCCATTCAAGCTAGTCCTGAGAGCACCTGGTGGGTTAGAAGGGGGCTTTTTCTAACCTTGAGGTGACCTGAAGTTCACTTCGGGTGTTGAAAGAAAATACCATGAAAAAAGCCCTGCAGTTGGATTTTTTTCTCTCCCCCCCCCCCAGACCCAGAGAGACTCACCTTGTAAATCTCTTGATTGGCCCAGGGCTTGCACACCAAGGTCTGCATGTTTCCACCCACCAGGAAGGTGCCGAAAACCAAGAGTATCAACAGCCAGGAGAACAGGAAGCTGAAGCCGACGCCACTGGGATGGGAAAGAGATATGGGATATGGAGTGCAAGAGCTACCTGGTGTCCCATCGGCCTGGTTCTACAGAGGCTGATGCCTTCCCTTCACTTGTCCTAGAGCAGTGGTGGCGAACCTTCGGCACTCCAGATGTTTTGGACCACAACTCCCAGAATTCCAAGCCTGGCATTGCCAATGACAAAGGACTGTGGGAGTTGTGGTCCAAAACATCTGGAGTGCAAAAGGTTTGCCACCACTGCCCTAGAGTGTGGGGAGAATTCACTTTTGCCATGTGAGAATGGAAAAGCACCAGATCAGGATCAGAGAACGTGCTAAACCACTTTTTTGCAGGATCCGCCTGAGAAGTAGGAAGGAGGCCAAGCTCTCCCGTTGCTGCTGCTCTTCCAAGTGGGGTCAGACTACGACCCACTCAACTGGAACACAGGCATGCTTAAGGAAAGCAAGAAGCTTTCCCCCTGTTGGGATCAATCCCAAGCCCTCTGTGGATGCGGGAAAACGTGGATATTAGCGAACCCTATGCGTGGGACAGTTCCTGTCTCCCCCTAGTGGCCAGTTCTGGTTAGAACTATAGATATGGTTAGAAATATGGATATATATTGGCGGGTGTGTGTGTGTGTGTGTGTTCTTTTAATATCTTTAATATTTTCAGGGCATGAATAAATGGGTCCGTGGATACAGATGCTGCAGATAAGGCAGTCCTACTGTACTTTGGCAGGAGAGCTGCTTCTGTCTGTGGAATCTGAGTAAGCAAGTGGGCTTTAACTGCCTGCCTCCCCCCCCCCCGTAACTTCCAGAATGTACCGGAAAACACAACATTGTCCTAGGCGAGAAGGCCTTACGTGATGAGCAACTTGGCGCCAGCTTCTCCCCGGCTCTCGTAGTCGCTGGGATCCTCCCGCGCAGCCAGCCCGTAGGCGCCGAGAGAAAGTCCCAGGACGTTGCATAAGACAATCAGCAGGACGACCGTGCAGGCGACGATCCCAGAAATCCACCTGGGAAAGGCATATAGAAGAGTCGGGGGGGGGGACACCCGTGAAGCATCCTGAGCCAGGAAGGGAGGAAAGCCCGGACTTTTATCAGATTTTTTAATCGGAAGCCCCCCGAATGCCCGAGGCATTGCTGAGTTCAAAGTGCAGCTCCGCCATGGGTGCCGAACCAGGTTGGTGGCTGTACCCAGGTCCTGCCTCACAGCTTCCCAACGCAAAAGCTTCAGAAGTCCCAGAGGCAACCTTCTCTGAGGACAGTACTTGGGTGTTTCATCTGAGCAGTCCACAAATGGAAATGCTAGAAAGGTTGGCCCGCAAAGAATACGCTCCATCGCAGGGCTGTGGTTTACCTGTATTGTTCGTAACGCTTCACTTCCTTCAGGTACGGCCGGCTGCTGTTCTCGGTCTTCATCAGAGCATCAGCCATTGGGCGGGAATGATCCGAAATTGGGAAACCGTCGGCCACAGACTGGATCTTTTTGGTTGCTTTCTCTACCTCCACTTTAAGGTCTGCAAGAAGCGCAAAGGTGCCCGGTTGTGAATTCACACCTTAGATTTGGTTTTTTCCAAGCTATAAGTGCAGGAGATGTTGCTGGGCGGGACCCAAGCATCAAAGAAGCAGGTGCAGGATATTGCCTGAATGAAATTCAGCCCTGCTGAGGTCGATCACTGTGAAAGGCAGAATCAGAGTTTCGGACTTCACTCACCTCGAATAAGCTCAGCCATCTTCACCACGGCTAATTCTGGGATAGAGTTAAAGCTGCTGTTGGCCTAGAAATGGGGGGAAAAAGCTTACTATCCCAAATTTGGCCCACAAATCAATTTTGCTTAAACATCAGAGGGCAGTTTGCCATCCATAATCTATTAATTATTCACCTGGTGAATTATTTCAGGGAAATCAGCTTTTGGGAGCCCATGCAAGGTTTTCAAAACTCTTTCCACTGAAGGGACCTGCGGAAAGAAATCGCCTGCTTAAAAAAACGAAATGTATGAAACGCATGATGTCCGTTAAGTACAGATCACTGCTTATCTCATCCAGCTGTGCCTAACCTTGAATCCTGACCAGTGGCTGGACGGTCCGTCTGCTTCTGAAATGGTGTGGTCAGTGATGGCTGGGCTCATGGCTCATTGAACAGGCCCTACAAGCTGTCTCTCCTGGAGACTCTTCCTGCCTTTTGTCTGCTCTTGTTCTAGGATAGTGGTGGCAAACCTTTAGCACTCCAGATGTTTTTGACTACAATTCCCACAGTCCTTGGTCATTGGCAATAGAGGCTTGAAATTCTGGGAGTTGTGGTCCAAAACATCTGGAGGGCTGAAGGTTCTCCACCACTATCCTAGAACAAGAACAGACAAAAAGCAGGGAGATTCTCCAGGAGAGACAGCTTGTTGGGCCTGTTTCTGAAAGCCTGCAGCTTGGACAGATAAGAGGAAGGACGTTGTAGCATTAACACTGCAAGGGACCAAACTAGAAAAGGAGCACAACAAAAGATTTTTTTAAAATCTGGCAAATTCAGAGAGGATCTGGTTAGCTCAAATCTTCTTGTACTGCGCTCATTTCTATTTCCCTGGACAAACTTCTGAGCAACTCAGATGGTGCCAATTCTTATACCAGCCTTCTCTAGTAAGTGCCCTTAAGTCAAATGCCTCTCTCCCTGGCCAGCAAGCCCTGCCTCCCTGCCAGATGAGGGTGATACGTGCAGCATCCCAATGCAATTGTCCTCCAGTCGAGGCCAACTGTTGTACACCAGGCTTCCTGTGATGTGTTCGTTTTGTGCCATGCAGGGAAGGGGGGGGGCGCCTCTTGTGCTGGCAGCTGAGGCCATGCTTGTTTGAGCTGAAGGCATGTTACCTGTGGGGAAGATTTACCTGGCGTGGCACTCCAGGTGCCCAGAATGATACCACCCTCCACTGTAAGAAGAGCTCAGGACACCATAAGAACATAAGAAGAGCCGTGCTGGATGAGGCCAAAAGCCCATCTAGTCCAGCTTCCTGTATCTCACAGTAACCCCCTACCAGATGCCTCTGGGAGCACATCTGATACCACTCCCCTGCATCTGCACTTTCTCGGAAGGCTTTGTGCCCCCAGGTTGGAGCATTTGCAACCACCCCCTTGGTGAACTTACTTTCCGGTAGTTCGCCTCTGCCTCCAAGTTCTGAGCTCTCCCCAGGGCACTGACACAGTAAGTGCAGCGTGGATGCTCCAGAAGGGAAACAAGGCGGTGCTTCCGATCTTTTAAGGTGTCTTCCAGCTCCTCCTGACGCCGGATCAGGGTCAGGACCGTTGCGTTCAGAGTCTGTAAATGATACTGCGAGTTCTGTAGGTCTGAAAGAGGAAAAGCGTGATAGTGCCCTTCCCTCTGCGTGCACGAGTCCGACAAGCTCTCTGACTCTCTATAACATCTTCCATCTTGAATCAAGTCCTTTGGGCATGGTGCAATGGCTGCATCATTTCCATTTGACCGTTCTGAGAATAAGTAGCATGCAACATCCGACAGGGACCCTTCTCTATCCCAGGCTCGTTAATAAAAGTAACAGATCTTATCAAAAACCGCTCTTGTCTTGTTGGGCAGAAATAAAAATATGGCTGCTTCAGGTCCTTCTCTCATTGATAGTTTCCAAAGAGATTTAAAATCTGCAGATTTGCAAAAATTTTTTTTAAAAGGCTGTGTTTTCTCTTTGCAAATGCATTTCCAATAGATATCAAAAGCAACAATCAAAAACACTAAACGTCACACAATGCCTAAATATCCCACTGCATGGACATGGGGTCACGCATATCCCACTGCAGGGTAATTCCAAGCCATGAAGCATAAGTCTGCCCAACCAAGGAATTTTAGGATAATCAGCAAGGATGAATAGTCGAAAAATTGGATGAGACTATATTCTTGAGTACATCTTTCATTCTGGTGGAAAGAGCAGCAGATGAGCTGAAGAACAAGTCCCATTCAGAAACAAAGTGAGAGAGAGAGACCTGCAACTGATCCAGAGCTGCTGAGGGGAGAGACTTTAATTATTATCTGATTTAAATGTGATTTGGGGGCAGGCGTATATAATGTAACATGCCACACCGCAGAATTCCTGTTGCTGCCTGTTAATATTGTGGATTGAGTTTGTGTGTTACATTAATCAAATATTTATTGCAGTGACTTATTACACCATATATGCAATGGGTGGAACACCTAAGATACAACACTATGACCGGGGCGTGCAGCTCCCAGGCATTATAAGGAAAGAAATGATGTTGGTTAAGGTGTCACCCGAGGGGAGGAGCCTTCTCCTTACCTCATCTGGAAGTAGAGTGATGGAAACTGGACTTCTCTTCTTGAGAGACTGAAACATTTTGCTGCTCATGAGGCTGATGAAACTGTTTGGATGAGCAGCGAAACGTTTCAGTCTCTCAAGAAGAGAAGTCCAGTTGCCATGACTCAAACTTCCAGATAAACTCACCTGGATGACTGAGAATCTTCACAGACATTCCCCTTACCTTGCACCCGAGCTTTCATGGCCGCCATGGCGGAATACACCGTCCCCTTGAGCACCAGGTGGATGGTGCTTCCAATGCTCCAGCTGATATCTGTGGAGCACAAAGTCACTTTATGTCAGAGCTGAGTTGGGGGTGTGCTTCTAAAAGTGGGCACAAAAGGGGGGCAACGTGGCCTCGGGCCGAGACGCCCAGGCCTGGCCAGGGGGAGGCAACTCACTGTTCAGATCATGGAGTATTTGGCGCTTAGGGACAGCAAACTGCTCCACAGCCCACTGAACTCCCTGTTGGAAAGAAAGAGGGAAGCAAGGTTTGCTCTTCAAGAACCTCTGTATCTTTCCATACTGTGAACAAAGATGCAAGAAAAGCAGGGCATGGAACATGTGTGCTGAGACCAGATGCAGGGGAGTGGTATCAGGAGACAGAGATCTAGTCTCGTACGGTCCCGGACACATTTGGTGGGGCCACTGTGAGATACAGGAAGCTGGACTAGATGGGCCGTTGGCCTGATCCAGCACGACTTTTCTTATGTTCTTAATCAAAGAATGCTGCATTTGATCAACATAGGAGTCTAACCAATCGGAATGTGTCTGGAGTCAGCCAGGCAGCTGCAAAAGCCAGGTGCCAGTTAGACGTCTGTTAGTTAAAAGCCTGTGATCAGATCAGACAGCGATAAGGTCCCGTATGTGACATGGACTTAAATATGCAGGGAGGGCTGTCAGGAAATAAAGATGGAACTAACAAAACATACACACATGTATACACACAAACAAAAAAACAAGCCCCTCAAAGCACAACCAAAAGCAAAAATCCCTCCTTTCAGAATTAATTAATATCATCCACATTTTACATGTTTTTAATAATCAGTGCACTTTAATCAGAGGTACCGCTTGTATTCTCAATGTATATCTCATTGTGTTTTTAAGTGCATTCTTTTTTGAGTCCCCTTGTCGGGAGAAAGGCCACTATAAATAAGACAAATGTGTGAATAAACAAATAAAGAGCATACAAGGGAAGACTGTTGAGACCGAACACAATGCACCCAGGCAAAACGGAGCGACTCCCACCCAGCGTAAACACGTGTTGGCGGCTTCGTGTCCCACGCCTGGTAGATGGCCTTTTTTCGCAGCTGAGCTGGCCCTGCCGCACAAATGCCCTGTTCCACCCGCCAAGCGGCCCTGCAGTTCCACGGGTTGCAGCAGGTCCTCTTTTGGTTCTGTGCTCACAAAGGCAGCCCCCCCCCCGTCACAGCCGGAAGTGGCAGGGGAAGGTGGCACACACGCTCCCTCCTACAGCGCGCTGGGCTTGCATCTCTGCGGAGATGCGCCTGCCAGCTCACATTAGCACGCAGGGCTGTGAGCAGCCCTGCCGCCGCTGCAGCTGCCAGACAGCAAGCAGAAGCAATGTTGGCCGAGGCTGCCTTGCTCTCCCTTTGCCCCCCCTCTGAGCATTCTCATCTGAGCCCTAGAAAGGCAATGCTGAAGGCCCCCCCTCCTAGCTCCACAGAGACAAAGGCATGGGGGGGGGGTCCCAAAGGGAACAGCATTCATTGAGCTGCACCCCCTCCAAAACAAGGCAAATGCATCCTCCCACCATTTGCAAGGCTGTCCCTCCGGGCATGCCAGTCTTTCAGTGCTCCGCTGCCTGAGTCATCAGACTAAGCCTTGCTACCTTCCACTTATAAAACAGAGGCAGGCTAAACTTTCCAAAATGGCGTTTGAGCTGAGAACCAGTTGTGTGTGTGTTGTGTCGTTATAGTCGTGACTGCTGGCCGGAGCTGGTGCGCATTTAGAATCAGTGCATCCTTAGTATTTTTTTTAAAAGAGAACCAGTTATGATAAACATTTTCTTAAAAAAAAATACTAATACCAGCTCGGTCCAGCATGTCCCTTGGTAAGTTATCGGGCTAATTAAGACCACAAAGTTCACACCGTACTGGCTTTGTGCAGAAGGCTGAATTATGCAAGATGTATCGTCCGCTCACCTGGGGGATCCCATTCACATGAAGCCTCAAAGCCTGCAAGGTGTTTAAGGCATCCTGGGCGCCAGGTCCCATCTCTTCTTTCACCTTCTGATTGGCCGCAAAAGCACAGATGACGCCACCCCTGAAAGGAAGAGCAGTTCCAGAATGGGACACACACACACAGAGACACACAGACACACAGACACACAGACACACAGACACAGACACAGACACACACACACACATCCGGTTTACAGATGGGCATGAAATGCCAAAATAGCATTTTATTTTTTAAAATTATTATTCCTTTCATTTGGCTGGGTTGGCTTTTTTTTTAGTCTAGCGCCAACCAGCTGGCCCATGTGCCTTCTCTCCCAGCCCGTCCTACCACCCGAGCGCCTGAGCCCCTTACTTACAGGATGACCAGCGTGGTCAGCAGCAGACCAAGCATGAGTAGGTTGCGCTGGCAGAGCAGTGAGCGCCGGTAGGCCTTGATCCGCCCTCCGCAGCGCCTGTGCCTCCGGCAGCAGCAGATGCTCAACCCGGTCACGGGCAGGGCCATGAAATAGAGGATGGCCACGGTGGCGCAGATGATGTATCCCGCTTGATACTGGAGGACCTGCAGGAAAAGGAAGGTGCCCATCCTTCAGAAGGACCATCATGTCCTCTTCTCTGGCCCTGGATCTGATCACCCACCATTTCAGGTCCTCCAGAAATGGCGACTTCCATCTTCACTGCAAAATGCCCTCGTAAAGGCAGAAACGGGGCGCAAGATGGAAGGACACATGGACAAATGGGGATGAGTAGCCATTCTACTATTCATGGCCTTCCCCATTCTTGTTGGGCTGAAGGAATGCCATGCCTGAGGTCTCCCTAACCCATTCCCAACATGTATTCTGATCTCATACAGTGGCTGGCTGTGACCCCATTTCACCCCAAGGCAGACCTTTCTTTTGAATGTTTCTCACCTGAGAAGTTCGAACTGACGGTGGGTCATTCAGGGCATCCCTCAGTAGCTCTGTGGAATAGGACAAGTTACTGGCGAATATTCAGACACAAGGGTCGACGTCTATCTCAGGGTGAAGACCACTGTTATAGAATCATAGAATCATAGAATCATAGAGTTGGAAGAGACCTCCAGGGCCATCCAATCCAACCCCCTGCCATGCAGGAACCCCCATCACAGGACTCCTGACAGATGGCCATCCAGCCTTCGCTTAAAAACCTCCAAAGAAGGAGACTCCAGCACCCTCCATTGTGGCAGCATATTCCATTGCCAGACAGCTCTGTCATGATGTTCTTCCTAATGTTTAAATTGAATCTCTTTTCCTGTAGTTTGAGACCACTGCTCCGCATCCTAGTCTCTGAAGCCATGGAAAACAAACCTGTTCCCTCTTCAATATGACATCCTTTCAAATATTTAAGCATGGCTATCATATCCCCTCTCAGCCTTCTTTCTGTAAGGCTAAACATTCCCAGCTCCCTAAGCTGCTCCTCATAAGACATTTCTTCCAGACCTTCAACCATCCTGGTCACCCTCCTGTGCACCCGCTCGAGGTTGTCAACATCCTTTTTAAAAGGAGGAGCTCAGAACTGGACAGGTACTCCAGGTGGGGTCTGACCAGAGCAGAATAGAGTGGTACTATCACTTCTCTTGATCTAGACACTATGTTACATGCCATGCCTGATGTACAATGTTGTGCTAGCTACAATTTCTGTCTTTATCAAACCTCTGGACTTGTTAGTTGGATGCAAGTGTATCAAAGTGAGAAACACAAAACAAAAAGCAAAGAAAAAAATGTGTTGCCTTGAAAGACTAACCGCTATATTTTAATGCAAGCTTTCGTGGAACAATGCGCAGTTCCTGAGAAATAAGAGTCAGGCTCTTACACCAAGACATATATTTTATCATTTGTGGGGAATTAGGAGAAGCCATTGATTGCCCAGAAGCCCTTTTCAAGGAAATAACTACTTCATTCTGTCTGCGAAGGATAAAACCTCTTGCCCGGGTCTGATTTTAAAAAGGGAAGTCGTTCATGGGTTTTTCATTCCTTTCTCATGAAACATGGGGAGCAGAGCGATTTTATCAGCTCTGGGCCTCTTCCTTGAAACACAAGCTTCTAAAACTTTTAATGCAACAACTTGTCAGCTTGTGTCTATTAGCATACTGAAGGAGCATGCACCTAGTGTGTTATATTCGCCGATTCATTAGAAGCCCCCTCAAACATTCACTAATTGGAAAGAAGCATTTCCCCTGCCCTCCCCCCATCCTACCAACCGAGAAAGCTGGCATGTTAAGAATTGTGCCTCTACCTCTACCTCTTTACAGTATTTATCAGTATATTATATTTGAACATTGCTGGTCCTCTTAATTCTGGACTATGCTCGAATTGCAAATTTGCTTGGCAAACACCAGGAAAGTGCGGAAGAAAACTGGATCACCTCCAAGGGAGGAACAGACTGCATCTAGTATTTCAGGAACAAGAGGCAGCGAGTATTAACAGCTTCATGAACTTGATGAACTGAAAAGATGGCTGTATTTTGCCATGGGAGAAACCGCAGAAGAGGGGTACCATGGAAATTCTGCCAAGGGCTGCTCAAGGGAGCCCCGTGGAGAGCTCGGAGGCAGGCAGTTGGTATCGCCTCCATGGCCTGGAAAAAAGAGGTGTAGGAGGGCACTCCCATGATTAACCCAACCTGCTCTTCCTGCTGATGGGATCGGATGGAGGGAAATGACGGCACAATGGTTCCGGAGCCCAGGTAGGGATTTTTCAACCTCCCTGTCAAGGACGGAAGTGGGGGTGGCCCAGATCCTAAAGACAGTTTGGTACTTAAGTGGAGTGGGATCCCTCCACTCACCCCCAGTATCCTATGTGTCTTTCAGAAGCTGTTGGGATTTTTTCTGGTGGTCTGGGTTCTCCGATGGTCAGTTCTTCACTTGTTTACCTCCTCTGTCCAGTTTCTAACTAGCATGATTTGAAGGTGTTAGCTGGTCTCTGTGCTGAGAAAAGAGAGTGCCCTGCAGATTTCTGTGGCTCGAGCATCTCTGGAAAGCATCCAGCCGGACCAGGTGGTTGTGTCCTGCCTGCTTCTCCGGCCGGCCAGTGTACCTGAGAAAGGGAGACTTACCTGTGGGGAACGGGTTCTGCTGGATCACGTCAAGGGACATCCGGACGAAGCCGTAGAGGGGGTCCAAGGAGCCGGGGAGGCGCCGATGAGCGTGAACCCGGTGGTCGGCGCCCACGTCGGCAAACCGGAGCGGGGCGGAAGGGCTCCCCAAGGAGCATGGCTGCAAAAGGGCAGGACCCGGGAGCGCAAGGGCGAGGGCCAGCGAGAAAGCCAGCAGGTCTCCCAGGCTAGACATCCCGGCACCTGTTGCCACACAGTTCGGGCCTCGGCCAAAGAGAGAAGGCCGCGAGAAGGGTCAGACCCAGGAGGAGTTCAGGAGCCCGAGGTGTCTCCTCCTCTTGGACCAGTGCTGTTGCAGCCTGCTTGGGGGTTTTCTTTTTGGTGTGTCCCCCTAGCTCTCCTCCAGGCGTCAAGAGGGGAGAGGAAAGGGGGGCATGGCTCCTGATTTTTTTGGGAGCTGCCTCTGCTTTCCCAGCTGACCACCCCCACTGCCCTCTCTCTCTCTCTCTCTTGCTGTTTTGCAGCCGCAGAGCCTGCAAAGGGAGAAAGGGAGCCCTCAAAGGAGAAACCTGTCTGACTCGTTTGATGCTGGGAGCCTCCACGGAGGCCGCCCCCTTGCTGCTTTCCAGCTTGTGGGATGGGGTGGGGTGGGGCCGCCGCTCTGAGTGGAGAGCAAGGTGTGTATGAATGAACAGCTCCCCCTCCCCCCCACCCCAAGTCCTCGAAGGTGCCTTCCTCCTGCCCTCCTTCTCGCTGGTGGATCCTGCAAACGGCCCCAAAAGTGGCCTTCTCTAATTTTTTTTTTTTTTTGCAAATGCGCAGTGGGTTTATTGATTTTAATTGCTGCTTATTTATTTGGCTTTCGTGTAAACCGCCCAGAGTTCCTTTGGGGAAATCGGAGCAGTTTAGAAATGCAAAAAATAAATAAATGAAATAAATATACAGAGCCAAGCCCCTGAGACCTCACCCTGGAGGGGGAACCTCTTAGGAGAGTAGCCGGCTGAGCCAATGCAGGTCAGGCGTCAGCATTCCTGAGGTCTAGCTGAGACTTGCCAGTGAAGATTTTATGAACCGGGAGGCCTCCGGCGGAGAGCTTGCCTGGACAGCTTCATTCTGCGATGCCGACGCCTTTAGTAACCAAGCAGCAATTCATGACTTGGCCAAGAGAGTCCTGGCCATTCATGATCTTCACCTGACGGATCAGAACGCTGCTTCTTCTTCTTTTCCTCCCCTGCCTTGTAAACACAAACCACAGGGGCTAAGAGTTCAATGCCTCTTGCCTATCTGAATTTCAGGCAAGAACCAAAGAAAAACAATACAAAACAAAACAAGAGACACGAAACATGTGGCACCTTAAAGACTAACTTTCTTATTTTAATGTAACATTTCGTGGGCGCGGCCACTTCTTCAGACATATGGAACCCCAGTATGCCTGCAGGACAGAACCAGTAGACTGGGGCCTTGAGAAGAAATGCTTTCCCTCAAGGGTATCCCATCCTCTTGCTGAGGCCTCTTCTGCAAGGGGTTCGAATCCTCGCTCAGCCATGGCACTTGGCTCAAGCCGGTCATTGTCCCACCACTTTGCCCGCTTTCCATAGGACCACTGCTGGGATTTCCAGTCTAGCAGCCTTCCAATCCCTGAAGATTTCTCACCCCAAATTGGAGAGCTGATCCTTATGACACCCCGGCTCCTTGGGAGGCCACGGCCTGGTGGGCTGTGGTGCAGGCACGGAAGAAGACACCTCTGTGCGAAAGAGAGAGGGTGCGTCACAGAAAGATGAGGTGGATGTCCACATATATGTGGGCCTTTGGGCTTGCCCAGAATGGCTGCAGACGGGTGGTGAGTCTTTAAAGTCACCTGTTCTACTTAACTCACACACCGAAACCTTGTGCCAGTGCTGCTGGCCCTGACGTTTGCCTCCTTGGCTGGAGAGGTCGCCCTGCACCCTGAGATCTGGCACCACAGTTATTGTGAAGGCATAATAACAATGGCGAATCAGGAACCCATTAGAGAATTGGTGGGACAGAAGCGTAACAAGCAAACAACCTTTTGTTTCAGAATGCAACCTCTTTCCCTTCCCCTGAGCCCTCAAGCATGAAAGTATGGACGCAGCGAGTGGGTTGCTAATGGAGACCCACCAACGGAAGAGATGCTTCAAGTGGCAATGAATATGAAACCTAATCTGTCCTTATTGTCCTTCGGCTGCCCTCGGCCGCATGATCCTTGCAAGCAGAGCCCGTAGTTCCTCCGGGTATCCCTCCTTGTGCTGCGAAACTTTAAATAGGATTCATAAAAGCCGTCAACTCGAGCAACACTTCTGCCTCAATGCTTTGCTGTTTCCACGGCACGATAAGAGAACTGTTTCGATTGCACGTCGGGTCTATTTTTTGTTTTGAACCAACCTTAAAAGACCTAGCCTGTTTGTGTGTGTGTGTGTGTGTGTGTGTGTGTGTCTTTTGTTTTCTTAATTCCTTTTCTTCCTCTGTAGCTCTCTGACTTCCTCTAGCGGCTAGCGGTAGGCACAACGGAGGATCCTGTCCGTAATAAAACAAGGTTTCCAACAGACATGGGACCAGATAGAAGCGGTGCCTCGTTCCCTTCTTCTTGG
>JAHTLZ010000327.1:20751872-20763400 GCA_023846285.1 Phrynocephalus versicolor
GATAGATAGATAGATAGATAGATAGATAGATAGATAGATAGATAGATGGATGGATGGATCGATCGATGGATGGATGGATCGATGGATGAGAGAGATTACAATGAAAAAGACAGACAGACAGACAGACAGACAGACAGAGATGGGAGCATTCCCCACTTTAACCATTAATCTCAGGCTTGACACTCACAGTGAGATGACGTCTCGTGGCAGACTCTTGGGGATGGCTTTCGAGTCCACGCAAAAAGCTGTGTCTCGGGTGCAGGAGCAGCTCGGCGGGCAAGGGGGAGGCCTGGGGGGTCTCCGGGAGGCGGCTGGCGACCAGACGCAGGCCAGGCCTAGCACACAGAGGAGGAGAACCTGTCCCTTGAGGCAGGGTTGGTCCCATCGATGCCGCTCTGCCATGGCCTCTTCCTGGCCTCTCTGTGGGTGAAAAACAGCCCTTCCTTCCTGGCAGAGAGTCCTTGGGGAGAGACCGGCACAGCTGCAGAATGGTGCCTCAGAGAAAGGTCCCCTTCTTCGGCTGGTCTCCTTCCTCTTCCACAGCTGCTGCCTCTGATGATGAAGTGCTGATGGTGGTGGTGTTGTTTTCTTCCAGGTGGCTGCTGAAGCCCCAAATCCTGCCGCCAGCTTCGGCTGCCGGAGGATCCAACCCTGCAGGAAGCGGTGCTCGTCCTACCGGGCGTGTGGGTGGGAGAGAGAAGCAGGAGCAGAGACGCAGAGAAAGAGCGCAAGCACCGAGCCGTGCTGAGAGGCAGGGTCATCATCACGAGAACAGCAGCAGCAGCAGCAGAAGCAGCAGCAGCAGCGGGAGGGATGGGAGGCAGCCACTCAGCTGGCCTGGGTGGATCCCAAACAATAGGCTACCCATGGAGCCCAGCACGGCTGCGGAGCAGATTGGCTTCTCTAGCAGTTAAACCTTTACCCCCTCAACCCAGCTGGAAGAGCCCCTGCGGCCACCATCATACCCATGCAGCCCACCCAAGCAATGTCGCGGGGGCCAGGGGGTGGGGAGCTGGACTCTTTGAGGTGCCAGTGAAACAAGCATCATCTTAGGATGCCTTGCATTTTCATTCCAGGTGTTGAGAACATCGTTCTGAGGTACTACACAACGAATGAAAGCATACCAGGGGTTTTCTAGCAGCATTTGGGCTGTGTGTGTGTGTGTGTGTGTGTGTGTGTGTGTGTGTGTGTGTGTGTGTGTGTGTGTGTCCTGGGATGCTGGGCTACAGTTCTTCTGATATTAGGTGTGTGTGTTTGTGGAGGGGGAGGTTCACATGGAAAGTACTAGCTAGGGGTTTGCCAGATTCCCACACAGGCACACCCACAAAATATAGCCGAGTCTGGGATGCTGGGCAGAATGGACCATTTTCCAAGCTAGGTCCTTGTCTGGTGGCTTCAGTGCTGTGTATAAATGTCCTAGACCAGTGGCGGTGAACCTTTGGCACTCCAGATATTTTGGACCACAACTCCCACAGTCCTTTGTCATTGACAATTCTGGCTTGGAATTCTGGGAGTTGTGGCCCAAGACATCTGGAGTGCCGAAGGTTAATCGCCACCACTGTCCTAGAATCTGCAGCTCAACATTGCTTGCTTGCTTTCTCCCGCTTGGAATACTGGCTCCCAATCCCCCAAATCCCTTGCACAGTTTCCTAACTGCACTGATCAGCATCAAGGCTCTCATCTCAAAGTTCCTCTCCCTCTTTCCCTTGTCTTGCTGGTCAACCCTCTCCGGAAGACTCCGGCTGCTGATCCCGGTGCACTCACACTGTTCCCTCCTCTCTGGCACACGAGCCAGCCTGCGAGAGCTGCGTGTGGCACACGGCCACAAACACCCTTTGTCCGAGCCACAGCTGCGCTCCAGACAACAAAAGGCAAAGTGTGAGGGGAAGGTGGCCTGATGATGTTTGCGAAGCATTCTTAGTGGCCCAGTGCCGAGCCGAGCCATACACAAGGAGCTCCGAGCCGTGGGGTCCTTTTCTGATGGAGAGACCCAGCCGGACATTTCAGTTCTCAGGCTGATGGGGCAGGGAGACAATCCAGCAGGATGTTTGGATGGACTGCCCTCTTCACTTTGCAGACAAAAACATCTGAGTGCAAAAAGCAACAACAGACCTGGGGTTTTTTGATGTTTTGGACTTCAACACCCAGAATCCCCCAGCCCAAAAGGCATTCTGCTCCTGGTGAGAGAGGGGGACTCCTGAGAGCACATAGTCCAAAAAAGTAACTTTCCTGAGGTGCCATGGGAAGACAGAGATGTAGCAGATGGAGAAGGTATTATTTGCTATAGTGAGAGAGAAGGGGTCATGCTTCAGTCTTCCTCCCCAGAATAAGGGGGGTGGGAGGAGCGTGTTCATTCTGCCAATAGACCAAGCAAGGCACTCATCTTTATTAAATGCCTCCTAGGTGAAGTGGGCATGAGTTTCCTTGATGTTATTGTCACAGCAACAATTACATCCTTCTCGACTCCACAGGCACCATCAACACCGCAGAAGTCCACTCTTCAACTAAACATCTAAGGGATATTCTGGGGGGAAAGGTGATGTCCCAGAGGGCAGTGGTGGGGTATAACTGCAATGGCCACTAAGCTGTTCTTGACTCAACGTCAAGTATCGTCCCAGGAATGTATTTGCAAACAAGATTCTGAAATCCTGACATGGTTGGGGTGGTGGTGGTGGTGGGCCTCCCATTGGCTTCAAAAGAACTGTCCAGCGGTTGATGCCTCAACTAAATGAAGGAGCGTCCGTCTTACATCTCCATCTTTGGAGCTTGGGTTCAAAGCAGTGGAGCCATCTGCCATCCAAGCACCAGCTGCCTTCCCACATTCCAGACAGTTTAAACTGCCACCCGACTCCCAAGGCAGCTTCACTTCTCATTCTCATAACATGCACCCCCTGTGCTCTAAGGTCCTCTCCGTTCCCATGTTCAAAGGCAGGTTTCCACATTCCTGATCCAAACATCTCAAGAGCATTCCTGCTGCACCGACACAGAGATGTCTAGAATGAGCTGTGCCTCCAACCGTGAGCTTCAAGGCTTCCGAAAGAACAAGAGGTGCTTTTTCTTCTAAGAGGCCCTTCTCTTGGTGAACAAACTTGTTCTGGGGCTCTTGATCAGTTTGAAGCCGCTTATCTCAAACTTCACTCTGAAACCGACTTGGGGTGAAAGCAGTTGCACAATTCTGGAAGACAAAGGCAGGACCTGGGCGCTGGCCAACACGAGTTACGAAAAAGCTAGAGAACAACCAACAGGTTGTCTAAGGCGATTTAGTGCTGAGTGGCACCGCCCTTTATAAGGACAGTGTCTCTCAGTCTCTCCTGCCAGGGATCACCTGGAAACCGAGGAAGGACATGGAGGAGACATATCACAAAGTGGAGATCAGCAGCAAAGACGTTCTGATGAATGAAGCACCACCACCGGTGAGTCTCTGTTCTTCGGAGAAACATCTTTTTGCCCCTGAAGGTATCCATATGTAATACTCACTCTATTTCTCCTTTATTACAATGATTTCTAGCTTGATCATCATGGTGGGATCTTTCCCCCCCCCCCAATTCCTGCAGTGGGACACAACAGAGCACGCTCCTCCTTAATCGATCAATAAAAGAAGTTTATTGAATGATGAAGAGGATTCTGGGACTTGCATTCCAAAAACAAATAAATAATAGAATTTCAGAACTCCACTGAGGTGGTGCAACAGTGTTGGGACATCAGCATGTCAGGGAGGGCAGTTCTGAAGGAGGGACACTCCTCTGTCCAAACCTTCCATCCTTGCATGCAGAAAGGTAGCCTTTCAAAGCAGCGTGAGCATCTGCCTTATGCTGACTCCCACCCATGACTTCCCAGATCCAGATCCATGAATTGTCCTCTGTGACTGACAACAGGGAATCCCCAGGATATCCCAACCTTCCCTGGAGGCCTCTTGTATTTCTTGTTGGTATCCCATTCAAATGCTGCCTAGATGTCCTAAGCACATTTGATTTCGCCTGATTTCGGAAGCTAAGCAGGGTCAGGCCTGGCTAGTACTTGGATGGGTGACCACCAGGGAATACCAGGTGCTGTAGGCGCCTGGAGTAGGAACTGGCAAGCCACTCCAGTATTCCTGCCAAGAAAACTCCATGGACATGGAGTCATGAAGGGTCGATCATGACTGTAATGACACAACACACACACACACACACACACACACACACACACACATCCCACTCAAACACCTGCCCCAACCCTGCTTAGCATCTGGAAACAGACAAGACCAGGAGCGTTCCAAATAATGTTGTCTTCCAGGCTTTTTAGCCATGTTTGTTGTTGACATGCAAGTAGAGCGGCGAGGATCTGTAGCTTGAGATGGCAAGTCCCAGAATTTCCCACTTGTTCTGCCTGGGGAACTGCAAGATCCCACATCTCTCTCACACACACACATTCACACAGTCCAAGAGACCTTGGTTCTGCCCTTTCCATCTCTCCTATCGGAGGTTCCCAACATCGTGACAAGCACCCTGTTCCCCACCCTCATCCCCTTGTAATTCTCTCTGGTACTGCAGATTTATACTGCCTCTCCCCGGATCCTGCCTGGCCTGCCATGCAAGAAGCCCTTGATCATCGTGGTGGTGGTGGTGGTGATCGTCTTAATTGTTCTTGGTTTCCTTCTGATGGGGCTGCACATCACGCAGAAGCACACAGAGGCGGTAAGTGCGACACCGTACCAGCCGAGAGACTGTTGTGGTGGCAGGGCCTTGAAATGCAACACAACATGGAAATCCTGCCCCTGGGAAAAAATCTCAGGACCAGTGTGTGGCACCTTTGGCCGTCAGGCTGTATCTGGCTCAGCTGGCATACCCATTTGGCCCTTGATGGTCTCTAACTGACCAGGTCCCCTTCTACTACACAGTCTTATCTGATAAATTAAATATTTTAAATATCTTCCCCCAACCCCCAACTTCTAAAAGCTGGGCCTTCATCAGGTGGGAACCCTTTTTTCTGGCCTTCTGGAAGCAACGGAAGACCTTTCTTTTCAGGCAAGCTTTCCCTGAGGGATTGGCTGCACGAGTGAGGGTTGTTGTTGTTTTTAATTGCAGGGGTGGTGAACATTCGGCCCTCCAGATGTTTTGAACCACAACCCCACAGTCCTTTATCACTGGCATTATAGGCTCAGAAATTCTGGGAGTTGCGGTCCAAAACATCTGGAGGGCCCAAGGTTCCCCAACCCCGTTTGAAAGGATGGTTGTACCTTTCAGCTATGAAGGTGTTTGGGGATGTTTGTGTTTTAGCATGTATTTGTGTGATCCTTTTGTATCTGTTTACTCACAGTTAGTGTTAAATACTGTCTTTTAATGATGCAGGCCACCATGAGTGCCTTTTTAAGGAGAACGGTGAGATAAAATAAAATTTAAATAAATAAATAATCTGTGTATGGTGTGGGAAAAATGTGAATTCCAAAGGCCAAGTCTAGACGTCTCGATGCCAGTTTCAAAATGAGGGAGGCTGGTTCTTATCTTCCAGTGACCCATCCAAAGGATGCAAAATGCAAGACCCAATAATGAAGAAAAATGATTGCGATGACCTATAGTCATTTTTCACCACCGGAAGGACCATGGTTTCTAAATAAGTGCAGAATAGATCTGACGGTACTGAGGAATGTCTGAGCTATACGCATGTCAGCTTTTTCTTAACGCACGTGCTTTCTTCTTACATCTTGACGGGATCCTAGATCCCGCCAGGCCTCATTCCAAAGCTTTCTGTTCACTGTCCAGGTCCTCCAAATGACCATTCAAGGTCTGGATGGAGAAGGCGCCTCTCAGCACCTTTCCATGAGCAGGAAGGAGAGGCTGGCCACTTTCCACGTCAACCTTGATGCCAACGCTTCTGCCACGGTGGTCTATGACTTCAACAACGTAAGATTTGTGTGCACCTTCTGAAGGAAAAAGCTCTGGGGTTCCTACTTCATGTGGCTTCCCCAAAGCCCATTTGCCTGACTTGCAGGAACCAACACACAGGGGTTTCTCAGCTCTTTTCTCTCAATAAGTTTCTACTAGTACTCAGGTTTCAAGAAATGGCATTTCATGGGTTTATACTACACTTCTCAGCTTGTCAAGCACTTGGCAACCTTTTGCCTCTGTTTGTTTGTTTGTTTGTTTACAAGATTTTTAGCCACCTCACTACCAGGTGGTCTCTATTAAATAATATCGCTGCTAATATTAAAATAATAGCAGCAAAAGGGAGCCAGAGGCAATGTATCCTTGTTGTTGTTGATGTTGTTGTTGTTGTTGTTGTTGTTGCATGGTGTCTGTCTTCTTCTAGTGGCTGCTTCTGGTAATACCTGGTGAAAATATTTTTTCTGGGTTTTTCTTTCTTTTACCATGCAATGTGTAGCGTCCACTATCCAGGGTTTCCAGCATCTGTGGGGTACTTAGAACCACTCCCCTGTGGAAATGTGGACCCTACTGTGGCCTTGTGGAGGACAGGGGAGAGGGGGGAATATGCCACGTGACGGGTTGTCAGGTCCAGAGGTTGTGCCAATGTCGCTCTGACTAGTTTCGTTTTGCCGAGCCTTAACAGCCACCTGGAGTTTTCTGCCTTTCCGCAGCTCCTGATCGGCTTCCGAAGCTGGCCCGGGCGGTCTTGCTACCTTGCCAGAATGAACGAGGAGAACCTCCAAAGCCTGGATGCTGTTGTCCAAACCTTCCAGCATGTCCAGGTGAGTCAGCAAGAGACCCGGACGCACTGAGGCGTAGCTTTGATGATGCACCGTCAATCTCTGTTGCCAAGAGGATGAGAATGAATCAGCTGGAATGGCAGTTTCTGGCCTGGTGATGCACCTTTGCATTTCTGAGGACGTCCCAGTGGCCACCATGGGGCCCATGTTTTGCCCTCTGGATCCTCCAGCCAAGGGCTGGGGTGGCTTAAGCCCAGCTCTCCAAGGCCAGCCCTGACAAAGACATTCCTGAGCGATAGCTCCTGGGACCAATCCGTGTAGAGGGAAGCAGGTGCTTGTGGGTCAGGATGGGACAGGGGGGGTTTCGTTCCCAAGGATGTCCCTGTTTCCTTCTCTTCTTGCAGGCCAGGCCACGGAGCCCTTCACTCAGACCAGAAAAAGAGGACACGGAGGAACTCTCCAAGCCACTGGCTGACCGCTCTATCCTGGGCACGACCATTAACATCCTTTGCAGCAGCGTCCCCATCTACTGGGCTTGAGGAGGGAAGAGGAGCAGGCCAGTCTTGACCAAGCAGGGCCAACGGGAACAACACCTGCGAACAAAGCTGGACTGATTTGCCAAAAAAAGCCAAAAGCCTTTGTGGTACCGCATTGGGTGCCCAAGAGAAACACCAAAAGCTACAGGGGATGATGCCTGTGCTAGGGGTGAAACATATCTATATAGATCTTAGATAACTGCATTTCCAGACTCTGCTGATGGCGCTCATTGGGGGAAACTCTTTCTGCTGTAAACTTTGTACTGGTTTACCTGCCTGTGTTTCGTTTTGGTTTTGCCAACTCTCCTTGTTCAATCTCTAATAAATAATGTGCACAGAGACGACAGGATCAGAGAATCATGGAATAACAGAGCTGGAAAGGGGTGTATAAAGCCATAGAGACCTACCTCCAAGTGGTTGTCCAATTTTCTCTTGAATGCCTCCAGCGTGCAACACTGGCCACCTACTGAAGGCGTGGGTTCTGTTGTCGTACTACTCTAACAGTAGAGATCCCCCCCCCCTGAAATTCAGCCTAAATTTGAAAATGGATGAGAAGGAAATAAATTTTCCCTTATTGATATGAGAGATCCCGCCTTCAAGGTGTTGTGGGTGCAGAGTTGGCCAGAGGGAACCCGAGAGCTCGCCTTCCATGTCTGTCACCCCTTGGAGGCAGCACTTTGTGACATGACACCAGCCATTCTGTGTCTTGCATCTCCCTGTGTCCTCCTGGGAGTGGGTTGCCATATCTACCGTGTCCTGTTCATGGAGGTTTGAGGGTGAAAAATCTGAGATGAGGGGGGGAAGGGCTCTAGTGATGTCAGAGGCGGCAGATAAGGGGTCAGATGGGGGGAGTTTATTCCCCCCTTGGGACTCTTTGCTGTGGTCACCACCGCCAGGCATCTCAGGAGTCTCAGCTGTGCTCCCTGCCATGGCTCCAATGTCACTGCTGGGCCAGAAAACGGGTAGCAAAGGATCTCCAAGAGGGCAAGTAGTTGGTCATACCTGGGCCTGCTGCCCCATGGGGAGCAACATACGCCTGCTGGCATACCCTTGCTTTGCACACACGGACATATGCACACACTTTGGGTGTCGATATGCAATCATCGCATTGCATGGATCGAATTTGGCACCATGAATCACTCCTGCAAAGTCCTCTCAAACACAGAACAAATACGGCACCCTTCAACAGCTCTGCTCAGCTCTTCTAAACTCAAGCCTGCGTCTTTGTTTGAGGATGAGCAAATCTGACTCCATCTTGTATTTGCTCATCTTCCCCCCCCCCCGGCTGCCCTTCCCAGCATGATGTTTTTTTCCAGAGAATCCCACCTCCAAAGTAGGAGAGCCTCAGCTTCCACATGGTTGCCTGCCTCCAGAAAGAGTTCAGGCTGGATCTGATCTAGGAGCCACCGGTTTCTTTTTCTGGCAGTCCAGGGGATCTGCAAAGCTCTCCTCCAGCACCTTGTAGATTTAGGAAACTGACCCCAGGGTTGAGAAGGACAGGGGTGTGAGAGTGATTTCCACACCCAGCTGCTATCAGAGCAGCCAATGTAGTTTGGCTACACCGTGGGACCTAAAAGACCTTCCCCCTCCGCCCTGTGGTTTTTCAGAAAAACAATTTAAAAGTCCTGCTATCTGCCAAAGAACAGCAGGGCAGCATCAGCGCACAAGGGACCTGCGTGTTGCCACTGCTGACCCAGGGAAGACACAGGCCACATGCATCATTTTTTACAACACCAAGCTGTGACTGCCACTCAGAGTCAGCCACATTGAGCCAATCGTGGAGGGCTGATTCTCAATGACACGGGGATGGATGAGAAGAGTGTCTCGGGCAAAAGAAAATATTTTTTTTCACCCAGGGAGTTGTGAGTCTGTGGAACTCCCTGCCACAGGAGGTGGTGATGGCATCTGGCCTTAAAGCCTTCAAAAGGGGATTGGACAGATTCCTGTAGAAAAAAGTCTATCACAGGTTACAAACCATGATGGAGAGGTGTCATCTCCAGGCTTAAAACCAGGGTACTTGCAGGGGAGTGGTATCAGGAGACAGAGATCTAGTCTCATGCACTCCCAGACACATCTGGTGGGGCCACTGTGAGATACAAGAAGCTGGACTAGATGGGCCTTTGGCCTGATCCAGCAGGGCTCTTCTTAGGTTCTTAGGTTCTTAAACATCAGGAGACTGCAGGACATTCCTTGCCAGTATTACCTCACTGGCAAGCTGGCCATCTATCCCAGGACTCTGGGTAGGAGCCAGGGGCTTTTCTACTATTTTATCATCACAACCACCCTGTGAGGGAGGTGAGGAGGCATCAGAGAGGCTGGCCCAAGATCATCCAGCAGAATAAAGCAGAGTTGCGAGTCCCTTCACCCAAAGATGGAAACCCTTTGTTTCAGATTTTGCTGGTCATAAAGGCTCCACTTCAGTTCTCACTCCAAAACACCAAATGTTTATTTTGCCCCTGAACTTCCAGGTCTCACTTCCCAGGCTGTGCTGGGGATCTGGTTGTGAAAGTGAAAAAAAAAAAAACCTGACAGGTTCTTTGGGTCAAGAACCTAGTCAGCATTCATGGTGATCCAGAAAACCACATATAACCTCAAGAGAAAAGGGTGACTAGGACAGAAGAAAGAACCGCTTTCTAATGACTTCTCCTTTCCCCCCCAACTTATGGGGATACTGGGCTTTGTTGCTGGATGGAGGACCGTAGCTCATGGGACGGCACTCTGTCAGAGAATCCCATGGACCTCAACCAACTACAACTGTGAGGGCTCGGCCAGATGGTCCCTTCAGGCACTTCAAGGGGCATCATGCTGGACTGCCATAACTCAGCAGGGTGTGCTCCAATCTCAAATTGCATGAGAATGCAAGGGAAAAAGTCATATCTAACAGATTTTCTACCCTTTGGGAGTCAACCCTGCCCCCCTCCATGAATTCCAGTGAGTGTAAGCATGGAAAGGAGTCCTGAGACAACAAATTCATTGATTCATTGATTCAATTTCTATACTGCCCATCTAACCCAAGGTCACCTGGGGTGCTTTACCACTTTGGTGATAACATAAAATAACACAATCATAATCAAAGTTAAAACTGATATTATATTGGAAAATGGGTAGTAGATAAAAAGGGTACATTCTCCTACACATCCAGTACATTCTTTGAATCCAACTGACGCCTGGCCTAGGAGACTGTAGCTGGCAGCGTGGAAAGGCTACAGGCAGCATGGAGGCACCTGGACCAACACAACCTCCATCCAGTGTGGCAGAGTCTCTTCTTCTATGCCTTGGGTTCATGGAAGAACAAACCCTTCATGGTTGGAACAACGAACTCCCAGGTCCACCTACAGCTGCCTCTCTGCAGCTGGCTGTCTTCTTCTCCCCCGCCATCTTCTCGTCTGTAGAGATGAATTGCCCAATGCACCACATTGGGCTCTTACGTGAGCTGGCAAAAGTACATTTATGAGAAAGGCGAGAGAATGGGCTGAAGTAATTTGTACGCAGTGTTGGTTTCCTAAGGATCCTTACCTTAGCAAAGGGTCTCCTTGAGGGTGGCGGCCACTCAAGTATTCCAAGTCTCAGGAAGCAAAGCCAAGAGGACCTCTCAGGACCACAACTGGCACCACTGAAGGGCCGATGAGGGCCAATGCTCTCCAGAAAGAGCACAGGGAGAGCAAAAAGGGCGCCTCTTAAGAGCCTTGGCAGGTCTTGGGGAGCAAACACTCTGCCTCCCCTCTGCAAGTGGTGGAGAAAAGGGCTCTTCAAAGCCACCAGAATTTGCTCAGGTGCTTCCAGGCCATCTTGGACTGTTGAGAAGGCCTGCTTGGAGGACACTTTTGAGAGGTTGAGGTGAAAATCAGCAAGAGATGAAGAGACCGCAAGGAAACTAGGACGAAAACAACAGTGCCCGGAGTTGAGCAGCTGAGGTTTTACCCCATATATATGGGCTAGGAACAAGATCATCATCATCATCATCACCATCATCATTTCAGAACTGCCAAACTGGAAAGGGCTCTATGGATCATCCTGTCCAGTCCCTGTCAAGAAGGCACCCAGAGAATCAAACTCCCTTCCTTTGGCTTGGCATCCAAAAACCTAAACCACTGAGCAATCCAGCCATTCCTCAAACAATACTGCAACTGTAGAGCTGGGAGGCACCCTCCAAAAGGCCCAGTGGGGGAATCGAACTCCCAACCTCTGGCTGTGCTGCAGCCAGAGAACTCAACTTCTTCTGAGCTATCTACTTGTCTTAAACGTCCCACGTTCACCACCACCACCAACAGCATCTTAGAACTACATTGCTGGAAGGGACTCTGTGTGTGTGTGTGTGTGTGTGTGTGTGTGTGTGTGTGTGTGTGTGT
>JAHTLZ010000327.1:20775078-20787503 GCA_023846285.1 Phrynocephalus versicolor
GATAGATAGATAGATAGATAGATAGATAGATAGATAGATAGATAGATAGATCTGGTTTGGTCTGCAATGTCCAAGACAGAAATAAGTATTGTGAGGATGTGAAGAAGCAGGAGTCAAACATGCCTTAAATTTGTTGAGCAGCAGCTTCAGAACTTGGGGTGTCGTCATTGTACTGTTGATTCGGACATTCGTGATGGAGCCGTAAGCGGGCGTGAACACTGAGGTCTGGGGAAATGGGGAAAAACCCACAAAAGTGCATCAGAATATGGAATAGCTGGGTGGGAGGGAGGAAAAGACACGTTCGACTAATCTGTTTCATCTTAAAAGTGCCACCTCCCCCTTTGTCATTTTGCTTCACGAAAGACCCACATGGCTGCCCCTCTGAAAAGAGAACAGCTGTGCCCCACATGTGGAAGGACAACCAAAATGGCAGACAGGAAAAAAACAGCTGTGGGATATTTTTATAAAAACTTTAAAAGCAGAAGCAGCTCGGTGGTTTGAATCCCAGGTGCCACGCAGCGGAGCGAGCTCCTGCTGTTATCCCCAACTCCCACCAACCTAGCAGTTTGAAAGCATGTAAATGCAAGTAGATTTATAGGTAAGATAGATAGGCAACACTGTAAAAAGCAGGAAGGTAAACAGTGTGCAGAAATGCGTTCAGCCATGCTGGCCACATGGCCACGGACTTGCACAACACTGGCTCTTTGGCTTGAAAACGGAGATGGGCACCGCCCCTAGCATCGGACACGACTAGCACGCATGTGCGGGTGGGGGGGGGACTTTACCTTTTACCTTAAAGATGTATATCAGTGTTCTCTAACAGTAAGCAAAAATGCAAACCGAATGCTTTGTATATACACGACTGATAAAATCTAGAAAGGGCCATCGGTGCTCCAAACACAGGCGGCTTCCTTTCCTCAGTGGCCGATACTCAAGCCTCTGAAAAAAAAAAAAGAGCCTTACTGGATCCAGAGAACAAGGAGCAAAGCCTCACTTTGTGGTTATAGAAGTGGCCGTTGATGGAGAAGCGATGGCGTTTGATCCGGCGCTGCTCACTCGGGGTGCGGAGGTTCCCTCTCCGACGGACGCCCACATCGCTTCGCGTCCGCATCAGCGGCGGTGCCTCCTCCTGCTGGGCCTTGAAATCGTTGTTCTCTGAAAAGGAGATTCTGTGGTGTTTTTTTTTTTTAAAGGTGCATTGAAAGGACACAGAGCTCCAAAGAGTTTCCCGCCCTTTTTTTGAAGTCCGGGGAAACGAGGAGCGAACACCGGCCAGCTATTTTGGGGGAAACGCTTCCAAATTCCCGCCCAATCCTGCCGACATGCATAAAATTCCCGGTTGCTGCTCGAAATCTCCCA
The DNA here is from genome assembly GCA_023846285.1 of Phrynocephalus versicolor. Classification (NCBI taxonomy): domain Eukaryota; kingdom Metazoa; phylum Chordata; class Lepidosauria; order Squamata; family Agamidae; genus Phrynocephalus; species Phrynocephalus versicolor. The sequence goes on from JAHTLZ010000327.1 coordinate 20,776,438, forward strand.
AAGGCCGCCTGGAGTCTTAAAAACCTTGAGCCAACATTCCTCTCTGTGTTGTGGGTTTGCCGGGTGGGGTCTGGAGCACGGCCACTATTGTGAGGGGAATTCACACCCCACATTTTGACTACGAGAAGTACCGAATCAAGCTGTGTTTAAATCTCTCCCATAATCAGTGATGCCTTAGATTAAATTTGGATCCTTTCTAGGTCATTTGGAAGCTTCCAAACTGTCTAGACATTCCGCGAGGAAGAATGACGTCGCTAGAGATAAGGACACAAATTCTGTGGCTTAACAGTCAGCTGCAACCAGAGTTGGCTCTTTGAATCAATGGGACACTCAAAGGAACAGACTCAGTGGCACCCCACTGGATCCACGGGCCCGCTGTAGCTGCCACTGAACTACCCCAGTACCCCACGTCACAAGGTATCAGCCAATCCGTGCAAGAATTCAAAATAGCAAAGAAGAAGCAGTGATACAGGTTTCCCTCTCCTACACTTTACAAAGATCCCTGCGATTTGGGACTGGCCAGGATCCATCGCTTTCATAAATCAGCCAGGATTTGAAACCCGGCAGTGTACCTGCGGCCACCAGAAGCCTTTCTGACACATCACCAGACACAAAAATAAAAAGGGGAAAAGAAGAAGTTTGAAAGAAAATTGTTTCCCTCCCAATGAGGAAACGCAAGAAAGCAGGCTGGCCAGGGATGGGCCGGGAGGAATTTTTAAAGTGTCAACTTCCTTCCTTGGTCAAAAACAGAAGCAGACTACGTTTGATTCTTGCAGCTGGTGATACATTTCCAGAGCATGTACCACCTCTCCTTTCTGCATGCAGTGGTTTTGCAACAGGGGCAAAACCACCCATGTATCTGATTAAAAGATCCTTAGCAGTTTTGACTCAGGGCGGACGAGAAGAAACGAAGAGAGAGAGGAAGTGATAACTATCAAGCCAGAGCCAGGCAGACACAAATGACAGGGCGGTGGGGCCTCGACTTATTGGCCACCTGTGTTGACGGCATCCCTGTACATGGCGCTTTTGTAAAGGAGCAAAGAGCACTGCTTTGATGCCTGGATAGACTACTGTAAAGCCTGCTGCATGGTTCCCCCCCCCCCCCCGGAAGATGAGCCAGGAACTTCAGCTTGCTCAAAACTGATCTGCTGAGATTTTAATCCTGTATTGTCTACCCTGGGTATCCATTTATTTTCGGGCTGAGTTTAAGGTTCCAGCTTTGACCATCTTGCAGGTATGTCCAAACTTTGGCCCTCCTGATGTTTTGGACCACAACACCCAGAATTCCAAGCCTGTATTGCCAATGACAAAGAACTGTGGGAGTTGTGATCCAAAACATCTGGAGTGTTGGAGTTTGGACACCACTGATTTAAAGGAACAAGAACCAGAGGATTTCAAGAGTTGCCCTGTTGCAAACGCACCGATCCAATCACTCCGATCTCACTCCCGGGTCCCAAGTCATCGGAAAATCCAGCAACCCCAAGATGCTATTTAGTAAGACACCACAAATTTGGGACATCACTAAGGAATCCCACCCATATTCACCCCTGATTATTTCACCTTTTCATATGTGGCAAGCACATTTCAAAATATTCAGCTGGCCTCTTTGCCTACAAAGTATGTTTTTATTGCAGCTCCTCTTCCATCTTTTGATGATGGGTCTCTTAGGTCAGTTTTAGTCAGTGTTAATTTCGGTTCGACTATATACTTCTATTGGATTACTGTTATCTCTTTATCATTAAGATATTGAAGAAGCCTGAGCTGCCACTAGAAGCTATTGTGTCACAGAGAGAGAAGACGGACTGAAAAAGACAGTCATGTTTGTTGGGGGGGTGAAATGCGGAAGGAAAAGAGATGTGAGTTCGATCGGCTCAAACTGACTTTGCCAGACCTGACAAGGCCTATTAATGACAAGACCTGTTAAGGAAGGCAGTTTTGTCCTCGAATCTGCTAAGGGGATTGTTCTTCTAACTTAATAAACCAGCAAATAAATGGCATTCAACAATCGAGCAAGAGCTCAGATCACCAAAAACTTCTCTTTTCTGAAACAGGAAGGCCGGACCGTCTGGGGCAGGGGCGGGGAAGGGAGGGAGTCGGGCTGGTGATGGTGGAGATGTTTATTTCTCCATGGCAACCCTGCTGAACAATGACTCCTGTTGTGCCCTTCCTCAAAAGAGGAGGGCTGTGTTGCCAAGAGAAAGCAGGGAGCGGCGCTCCCAGCAGGGCCGTGGGTGGTGGGGGTAGGCAATGCATCCTTTTTTTATGCCGGTCACATCTCCTCCAAAGAGGAAATCTGCCAGATGAGGCCAAGGGCCTCTCTAGTCCAGCAGCTTATATCCCCGAAGGCGCCGTCCGAGTATTTTGCAAAGCCCCTTATTGCAGGATCCGAGAACAGCCGCCTTCTCTCGTGCTGTTTTACCCCATTGCAAAAATTCAAAGGCAATTCATGGTCCTCACTCAGGACTAGAACCTTTATCCTCCGTGAAATGGTCTGATCCCTGTTTGAAAGCATCCAGGTGGGAGACCCCTGTTACCTCTTGTGGCAGGGAGTTCCACAGTTCAACTCTCCTGTCTATGAAGACTGCAAGGGTTGGGTGTTTCTCAGCTTCTGCCCCTCCCTCCCAGGACAATCTTTTCTGCTGCTGCTTACCATCCGCACCATCCATTCCGTCACCATCAGAGGAGGGCTCGGCATCTGTGACCTGAATATCAGGTAAGGTGGTTGGCTTTATGACAGACCTAATCGTGAAACAAAGGCATTAGGACACTGAAAAGAACAGACAAGTCCAAAATCACAGATCTCCACATTTCTGTTCTATATAATGGGCAGAAAAGATCTCTGTTGCATTCCCGACAACAAGAAGCAAAGTTCAGCCAGGGCAAAACTCACTTGCAAATCCCCCAACTTTCATTTCTTCTTATGAGGAGCTCCAACGCCATCCTGTCTGTAATTTCCCCCAAGAAAACTCTGATTCATCCAGCTGCCTGTGATCATTTCAATTACAGTGTTCCAGAAAGCTCAAGCGTCTATGCTCCGAAACCCACTTTGCACTGAGACGCAAGGAGGGACTCAGCTGCTCCCAAGTTGAAAATGTGGGGTGGAGAGCTGTGACCCAGACAGATCAGATCCAGAGCCATTGCACTGAAAGAAGTGTCTTTGGGCCACAGTAAAATGCCACCTAGGCAAGCTTCTGAGTCCCACAGGACTCTTTGTAAACCTGAGGAAGAGTCCCTTGTGACTTGAAGGCTCGTCTTTTAATGTGGCTCTAGAGCTGCTTTCCCCACCACGCAGTGCCACCGGAGCTTAGGGTGGCCAGCAGCATGGCGTTGGCCTACAAGGAGACACAGGCAGCCATAAACGAAATGGATTTGGTACGGACCCGTGGGCTCCCAGGTTGCAGCCAGAGTGCCACGAGGAGGAGGAAGGTGGCGGGCGGATGCGCTGGTTGTCGTCTTGCATCTGCAAGCGGATCGGCCGGCGTAGCCCCCAGGAGATATTGAGCAAGCCTTCTACAATGAATTCTCCTTCTTCCTACATAGCAGAGAGAGAGAGAGAGAGAGAGAGAGAGAGAGAGAGAGAGAGAGAACCCACTGGTCAGTTATAAAGATGCTGCACGGACCCTCACACCAGGTCCCACAGGCTTCTAACAAAGATTTCAGGCCAACCAACACAGTCACTTCGTGCCTATTCCGTACTTCTCTGTGGGTGTGGTTTTCATGGCAGGAAAGGCAAGTTTCTAGCCCTCATGACTGCTCCAACGTTGGAGGCATTCAAGAGAAATTTATAGAAGTAAAAACGAGGGCTGAGCCGTGGGACCAGAGAAACAAATGTAAAACTAGGCTAGGTGGTGTCTTTATAGGTCATTAATTAAAAAAAAATGGAAGTTGAGCTTTCAATGGCAAGCCATCTTTATCAATGGTACAATGCTTTGATAAAGCTGGCTTGCATTTTTTTTTAAAATTAGTGACCTAGCCTAGTTTTGCAAGATGAATTTAGACGACCACCAATCAGATCTACTTTGATTTGTACTCCTGCTTGAGCAGGCCTCAGTGGCCTTACAAACTCCTTCCAACTTCATGATTTTATGATAGTGAATGCTGAATATTGAATTTTTAGAAGTCTAAAGGTGGATTTCTTTTTACCATTCTTTGGGATTGGGGGATTTTTAAATGGTGAACTATAAATTGGAAGCCTCCCACCAACCTTCCTCAGACTGAAGAAGCTGCTTGGATGAGCAGCGAAACGTTTCAATCCTGCAAGAAAAGAAGTCCAGTTGCCACGACTCAGCTCCCAGATATCCTCAGGCAATGTGTAAACTGGTTGCTGGGCTCCACCCCAGAGTTCCACCATCAGCCCAGCTGCATGGGTGCATTTTTTTTAAAAAAATGCAAACTGTGCATGCCACCCCACCCAGTTTTCTCTTACCTCTCTGTGCCGTAGCTGCAAGTTCTGCCCTTCGTAGTAGAGGTTGTAGGTTTTCAAGTGTAGCAGCAGCTCATTCCTGGAAGAGTTAAAACCCAACCGGAGTTTGGCTCGGGAAAGACTTTCCTAAATCTAAACAAAGTCCTACCCTCTGGAGCAACAGAAAAAGAAGCAGGCGATGGGTGTTCCGTGAGAGGCTTCCAGGTACCTGAAGGGGCCTTTGGCACCATCTCTCCATCCCCCGTCTCGTTTTAAGCCTTGTCCTCATCCCCCTGGGATTCAGGACCCCCCATAACCTGAAAAGCGCCTCCCTCTGTGTGTACCCTTCCCCTTCCCTCAGAGACAGCCCTCCTTCCCGCCGTCCCCTCCTCACGTACTTGGAGATGTATTTGCCTCTGCCACAGGGGACCAAGGAGCTCTCGCTGAGGCAGTCCATCTCCGGGAAAGGTCTGTCATGAGGGGGAAACCTGCCTGGGAAGGAAACAAAAGAAAAATGCCCCAATGAGACACAGCCTCCCTGCCGAAACCGTGCAGGGTCTTTTACGCCCGTGGGGCAATGGATTCCGGGGCTGCTCAGAGACTCCCATGCTCCATGTTTTTATTTTTAATAAATTGTTTGAAAAGGAAGTGTTGAGTCCAGGCTAATCCTAAATATTTTTTTTTCTTCTATCAGAATAACTTAGCCAAAAAAAAAAAATTCTGAGAGAAGCAGAGATCCAAATCACCATTCATTTATTCAGCTGGATAAAGGAAGGGGTCGACCTTTCCCTCTGAAGCAGAAGGGGAAAAATCGGAACTAACAAAGGCAGCGTACACATTTAAGTATAGAAAGCATGAGATGCCCCTCCCCCATCATCATCAACATTCCTTAGGCAAGCTGTAACTCTTTGTTAGAGACATCCTAACCCATGCTCCTTGCACCCCCCATTGATGTCCTTGAACATATAACACGGGGCTCTTGCCAAGGGACAAACATTCCAGTAAAGTTGAAACAGTTTCAGACAGCTGGCAAAGCACAATAAGGTACAGATACAAAGGCATACAGAGGAATCAACATGGCATCACTTTGGTTCACTTGAATCTGTTAGTTTTTATTAATTCCTGGTCTCAACAGAAGGATTAAATGTTCAAGGAAGGGATAGCCCTGGTCGTTAAGGGAAAAAAAGAAGTTAATCGGGGTGAGCTGGGACCTCAGCTCACACCTACGGACGCTGTTGGCGGACGGAGCGTTGCCCTTTGCCTACTTACAAACCCGGAGACCCCATAGAGAAAAGGAAAAGCACATTTGAGGTCTTTTTTTTTCCCTGAAAACAACAAAGCCAACTGCTAACGACTACGATGGGAGAAGATGTGGCCGCAAGGGCACGTGCAATGCCTGGAAACCACTCCTCAACCAGCACCCTCCGCTCTCTTTCCTGCGAAGCACAGACCAAAAACACCACATGCAAAGCAGCCCAACTGCCACGCAAAGCATATGTGAGCAGCCCATGATACACCCACGGCAGGACTTCTTTAAATCGGTTTAAATGAAAATGAGAAATAAATAAGCCGGTTTCCTCTGATGCAAGACTTGGGTTACCCGGACGACCCAAGCGAAGAAGAGAACCCACCGTGTGGCATTTGTGACCTGTCTCAATCCATCAGCATTCACTCTCCAATTCCTCTGACTCCCCACAATGTTGCTGAGATGTTTAATCAAGATGGCACCCTCTGGGCTGGTTCTAGGTGCCGCTGAGCACCCCAAAGAATGCCCTGAATCCTGAACCGCCAACCAATGAGCATCTATCTCACTTAGGCCCACAGCCCACGCTCGTTTATTTACAAGTCATCATGAGGGCTGGGAACTTAATCTTTTCCTTTCACAAACAGAAAGGCTTAACAGCGACAGCAAACAAACAGAGGGCATGATCTCTGAGGAGTCGTCTTCTGCTCCGGCCTTTGTCGTCCCAGCAGGTGTCGAGAAGACAGAAGCCTGCGATTTTGATTTTTTCGGAGGCACAAAGCAGGAAGCGGGGAGGTGTAAATCCGCCGACTGCATCCGCACTTCATTGTTCTGCGAAAGGAGGCGGGTGGCGGTGTGGGGTAGTGAAAGAGAAGCATGAAGAATATCTCAGCCTCGCAGGAGAGGGGCAGTCTAAACTGGGGGTTTCCTGTCTCTCTCGGATCCGTCTTTGTTTTCTAACTCTTTTCACAATGTCAATATCACGGTCGTTTGATTGCATGTTTCCTTCTGTCTGGAATAAGCCCTTCCACCTTGGGTCTAGGCAGGGCCTCTGGCTGTGGGGTGGGGGTGGGGGTGGAAGCAAAGCTTTTTCGCTGCCCGAGGCCAAAGACAAAACTCCAGCTACACACCGCACGTAGGCAGCAAACTGGCAGTGGTACAAAACAAGCATGCTGGGGAGAACTGTGTCTTCCTTCCCCCAATCTGGCACTTGTATTCTTGCATCCCAGTCAAGCACCCAGAGCAAAGCCAGAAATTCGGCTATTCTGAATCCTTCAGGTGGAGAGAGATTTGGATTTGGAGCTTCCAAAATCCACTGGAGATCCTTGGAGAAAAAAAGCCTTCACTTCATCTTGCTTCCACTCTTTAAAAAGCAGCTCACACACCAAACCTGAAAGCGGGTTCTTAAAGGATGAGATGGCCATTCCCAGACATATTTCCAGAAGCATCTCCTGCCTGTTTCCAGATGTTCTCTGGACCTCCTTTCCTTTTTTTCCCCTCCCTCTTTTCTGCTAGGAGCATCCATTCCTAACAGCTGGAGATGAGGCATGGATGAGTTGTTTTTCAAAGATCCAGTTCTGGAAACAGCTGAGCTCAGGAGAAAACCAGGAAAAGAGGTACAGCCAAAGCAAGGGGCTATTTAGACTTCAGTTCAGTCCTTTGTCGCTCTGCCATGGAAGCTGCACTGAAGGCAAAGAAGTTTTACTTCTGAGTAGACATGTGCTCCTGGTTCAACGTTCAGCTTCTAAACACAGCCGGCAAGAGAAGTACGCCGCAATGGCCTGCGCCCTTCTTCCATTTGACATCTCCAGCGTGTTTGAGGCTTCACAGGGAAAGGCTTCGGGGTGTACAAACTGCTTTGTGATAACCGCGACTCATAAGGTCCATTGAGTTTTTAAAATTGCTTCCTAAGCCCTTGGCCCTCAAAAGATCCTGTGGCGCTGAGTTCCGCAAGCTGACAAAACATTTTGTGAATGTGTGGTCCAAAAACGGAGAGACACGTCAAATGATCAAGACAACATAAAGCATTTTATACTGTGTCTGCCCAGGGCTCCGTAGTACCCAGTAAAGTGGAATGGATAGAAATGTCAGATTAACAACACCCAAGAAACCCAGGTTCACGTTTCCTCTTGGTCACAGAAATTCATGAGTTGGAATTGTTTGTGTGTGTGTGGGGGGGGGGGTTGATACGCTGTCTGTTCTGAGGAACACAATTGCTCAATTCAGCATAAATTAGTGCCTCGATCTGTTTACTTGTTTTGCATAATTTATGCCACTCACAAGACTTCAGTTTGGCCATAAATTTCAAATGCTTTGCCATCTGCCCCAAGAGGAAGAGGAAGTGCTGGCTGGGAATTGATAGCCCCGGGAAGCACAAAGCAGGAAGAGGATAAAGTGTTGAAAATCTCTCTCTTTAATGACTAAAATCAAACGCCTCCACGCTCGTTAGGACTAATTCAGATTATGGCTGTGCCTGCGTTATCTCCATCACTGAAGGAGCAGGAAATGTGCTTTTACTTTTAAAAGGAACTTGAACACAGAGATTCAGTCATTCCTTCCCTCCACCACCCCCACTTTCCTCATCAAGTACTTAAATTACAATGCACAGAAATTTGGGGGAACACTGGAAAGAAAACCTCAATGAAATAGCTGCCTCTTTTAGAATGGACAGAATTTTTTCAGGGCAGTCCTTCCCAACCTTAGGGTCCCCAGATGTTCTCAGACTACAACTCCCAGAAGCCTTTGCTACTAGCTGTGTCACCAAGGATATCTGGGAGTTGTAGTCCAAGAACACCTGGGGAACCAGAGGTTGGGAAGGACTGCTTTAAGGCACCCTTTCCTTATCAGGTCTGCTGTTAATCGTTTAACTAAATTCTTCTTCTTTTTTTAGATGAGGTCTTACTGGCTTTTGGCAAGGCAAGGCTCATGAGAGGATAATCCATTTCATGTATTCCCAGGTCCTTACTTCAAACTTACCTTTATGCATGCATTTTTAAAAAGCGGAAAGAGGACATAGGTTTTAGATCTTTTAAAAAAGATTTCTGTGTAAGAAGATCTACAGGATGAAGCACTGGCAACTTATGTAGCTAAGTTCTCTATATTATTATCAAGTTTAACTTGTTGTCTAAACATGTCACTATGAGCGCAGTGATGGTAACTATTTGTGTCTCTTTCTCCAAACAACACAGGGCTGCTTTCCACTAAATATGTGTTTGCTACTTAGTGTTTATTTTTTATTTTTGTTACTTCTCAGATGGTGGTAATAACACTAAGGCACCCTAGTCAGGAGATTCTGCACCCCAAAAACAAAGATGAATACTGGATTTTTCCACCACTCTGTTGCAGGAAAACTAAGGTTGCCATCTTATGCCCCTTTTCATATAAACCACATTCGGTTTAATGGGGCTCACATCAGAATCAAGAGGCCTAGGATTGTACTGCAAGGCATTTAGGTATCAAGGCTGCCTATGCAACCAGCTCCACTAAGCAGAGTAAGTCTGGGAGTTGAGTCCAGGCAAGTGGATTTCTTTTCTTGTCAATCACACAAGAACATAGATTCACAGAATCATGGAGTTGGAAGAGACCTCAAGGGCCATCCAGTCCAACCCCCTGCCATGCAGGAACCTCCATCACAGGACTCCCGACAGGTGGCCATCCAGCCTCTGCTTAAAACTCCAAGGAAGGAGACTCCACCACCCTCCTTTGGAGCAGCATATTCCACTGCCAAACAGCTCTAACTGTCATGAAGTTCTTCCTGATGTTCAAATGGAATCTCTTTTCCTGTAGTTTGAAACCATTGCCCCGAGTCCTAGTCTCTGAAGCCATGGAAAACAAACCTGTTCCCTCTTCAATGTGACATCCTTTCAAATATTTAAACATAGCTATCATATCCCCTCTCAGCCTTCTTTTTGAAAGGCTAAACATCCCCAGCTCCCTAAGCCACTCCTTGCAAGACATTTCTACCAGACCCTCAATCATCTTGGTTGCCCTCCTCTGGACCCGCTCAAGGATGTCAACATCCTGAGCCCACTTTCCATGACTCAGCTCCCAGGTGACCTCACCTGGATGACTGAGAATCTCCACAGACATAAGCAGAGTAAGGTTTATTTGCAAGTACATTTTTTTAATAGAAGGATGTTTATGGGAGGACTTTTAACCCCCCAAAGGAGTCCATAAAAATACACAGATCATCAAGTGTCATGAGAATAGCATGTTATGCCATTTTATATGCTGTTATCAGCGCTATTAAATATTATCCGGTTAGTGTGGTGTAATAAGTTTAGGTGTGATAAGAAAAAAAGTATCATACACGAGTTTGTTCCACGGGTTATTTTTAAGCCTTTCTCTATGATGGCTTCCATGTTTTACTCTTCTGAAATGTTGCACCCTGGCCATTTTCTGTGAAATGGGCTCAGCAGCTCTGAAAGTCAATTTCCAAGCATCCTAAGGTAGCCCACAGGTCTGGCATGCACTGAAGCAAGCCACCACCATTAAGTGGGTGTCAGTAGATGTGCGGAGCTAAGGAACAAAGACATGGAAACAGATGGTATTTTTTAAAAAGCAATAATGCATCGCCAGCAGCAAAGCAAAGGGTAGGTCCTAACCACCACCACCCCAGACAGCTTGCTTCCATTCCATATAAACACTCTCGAGGGGGAAGTGATCCCCCAAAAGCCATAATCCAAACTAAAAATAACTTTTAAACCATTTCCCTGTTTCCAGCCAGCCCATCTGCTCTGCAAGCAGGCAGCTGCTCCCCAGATGAAAACAGGCAGCGAACCGTAGCCTGATCAAGACCGAGACATGCTAGCCCTTTGGATCAGCGGTTGGCCCAGCGCTCCTGGCCAGCGACTCTGCTCAGGGGGAGGGGGCGGCATCCCTTGAGGAACGGCGTTTGCTCACTGGTGTGAAAAATCACTTTGTCACGGCGGGCTTTTGGTCCCTTTCCACGCCATGGGGTTCAGGAGAAAGGCATCTGGAAGCGCAACCCTGTTTCACCACCTGGGTTTTTCAGAGGTGATGATGATGAGGGCGAATTCTAAGTCAGTAGGTTCCCTTCTCTCCACAGTTTGTTTACAACACAGTGTGGGTTATTTCTCTGGTTTTCTTGGGGGGGGGGGGAGACCAACCACCTGACCAGCTCCTCCAGAGAGCTGGTGTCAAAAGAAAGAAGCTGCAGACCTTCTGTCTGTGGCCTTCTGAGCTGCTCCCAGCTGGGCAGTCTATACCAGGCATGTCCAAAGTCAGGCCCGGGGCCCAAATGCGGCCCGTTTTCAAATTTCGAGTGGCCCGCAGCCTCTTCTCCCTGCCGGCTCAGCCTGTCACACATCCCTGCTAGCTGGCCCCTCTCCATACCGGATAGAGATGTCAGCTTGCAGTTATACAGGCTGCCTGCCCTCCATTGCCTCCATTTGTCCCCCC
>JAHTLZ010000327.1:20787513-20798853 GCA_023846285.1 Phrynocephalus versicolor
GGGGGGGGGTTCGAAATCCGGATCCAGATCCCAACTGGCCCGAGGGGGAGAAAGAGCGACTGCGAGCCCGAGGAGACTTAATTAAGGGACGCGTTTGTGGGGTTCCTTATCAAGTGCCTCTTCCCCCAAAGCGTCTCCTCTCTCTCCCCCTCCCGGAATAATATTGCACCCAGGAGGGTGTCCGGAGGAGGATGCTGCTGGACAGGGGCAGCGGCGGCGGCGGGGTGGGGGTTATAGGAGAGGGGATAAACAAAGGGGGCCTGGGGGTGTCTCTGTTCCAGCCACTGCCCCGCTCCCTCCCTGATCCTCAGTCTCTAACCCTTTTGCCCAAGCCTTGGGCGCAACGAGAGCCCCCCCCCTCCAAATGCAACTAAAAAATGAAGACGGGATGGGGGGTGGGCGTCAAGAAAAAGCGCTGCAGCGACGAACTCCGAAGGGAGCCCCCTTGGCAGGCAAGGCAGGCAGTTTGCAAAGGGAGGAAATAGTAATAATAATAATACGGAGGGGGGTTGGAAACGAGGGTGGGGGCAACGCGAAGGAGAGGCGCGCTTACCTTGCGCTGCGCGGGCGCGCAAAGAGGTGGTGGTGGGGGGACAGGCGGCGGATGCTCCGGGGCCCCGATCCAGCGCCCCGAGGTGGGAAGGCAGCCAGAGAGCCTGGGGAGCCACCGCCCCGCTCTCTCCTCCTCTCCGACCCCCCCCCGCCCGACCCTTTCCTCCCCTCCCCGGCGGCTGCGCCAATCGCTGCGCGGCTTCCCTGGCTCCTTGCGCGCTAATTGGAAGGGCCCCGGGCCAGGGGGAGGGCGGAGCAGGGGGGGGGAGAAGGGGGAAGCCTCGGAAAGTGCCGCCGGATGGATGAGGATGAGGATGATGAAGAAGCCGGTGGGGTGCGGGGGGGGGGTGTCGGAAGGAGTTAGGATGGTGCGCTGGAGGCGCACGGGGATTAGGATGCTGCCCTTGGGGGCGCAGGGGCGGGGGCGCCAGGGGCCCCGGGAGAAAAGGTTTTGAACATCAGGACAATATGTCTGTGAAGACTCTTAGTCTTCCAGGTGAGTTTATCTGGAAGTTGAGTCGTGGCTACTGGGCTTCTTTTTCTTGAGAGATTGAAAAGTTTCCTTGCTCATCCAAACAGCTTCGTCAGTCATACTAATGAAGCCCCACTCCTCCCCCAAGCCCCCCATCAGTCATACTGGTGATGAAGCTGTTTGGATGCGCAGCCAAATTTTTCTGTCTCTGGAGAAAAAGAAGTCCAGTTGCCATGATGACTGTGACTTATGCCAGCCCTCCTGGGATTTTCTAGGTGTAAAATAGTGGTTCTCAACCTGTGGGTCCCCAGATGTTCCTGGACTGCAACTCCCAGAAATCCCTTCCAACACAATGAGTGGTGGAGGCTTCTGGGATTTGTAGTCCAGGAACATCTGGGGACCCACAGGTTGAGAACGTGTGAGAACCTCCTTCTTTTGTCCCAGACAGGGGTGTCATCATCTCCTCATTCGGTGGCTGTCAACTCAACCTGTTGCACCTTATGCTCCACTTATCATACAACAAGAAATGAGGCTCAACACTTAGGTGTGTCCTGGAGTGCACCAATCAGGCTCAGGGCAGAAAAATATACTGTGCTAGTGGGAGTGAGTTTCAAAAGCTCTTTCTTCTAGGCCCAATTAAATGGGGTCCAAGTGGAAAATGCAGCCATTCCTCTTTGCTTCTACTGGGGTAGCTGTCCAAGGTACTGCTGCCTCCAGGTATTTCTGAAGAGGTGTACCATTGAGATGAGAAGTTCTCAGTGGCTTATCTGCAAAGTTAAGGGATGGGAACCAACCAGCTTTTTCGCACCGACTGTTTAATGCCTCTGAAGAAGGAAAGCCAAAATGCAGGTAGAAAGTTGCATCTATGACACTTTTTATTTATACAGAACAGTTTTTAAAAATACAGAATAAAATAGGCTTTTATCTACTATTATTCACAACATCTGGTCCAAATATTACATGGTTTTTTTTAAATATTAACGTTTAATAAAGCAGTCATTGGGGGGGAACCCAACAGAACACAACAAAATCCATAAAAACCTCATGAAAAGAATTACACGCCTCAAAAGGGGGGGGGACCCATCCCAACTTGGTATGGAACATGGGACTGTGTAGGCGAAGTCATTGACCAAACATAAGGGAAGAAAAAGAAACCTTTGTACCCCACTGTCTTTGTTAGAAAAAACAGTCAAGAGTTTTTGACAGGAAAAGTTGTTATGAACAGAATCCCAGGAACTAAAATTGGCCACGGGTTGGCTCAGCAGTGAGATGGGTTGACGTAGAAGGATGTCAGGCAATGCACAAGGCAGTCCTTTGCTATCAAGTAGGTACTGGTGACTAACCACAGCCACAACTAAATGGGTAGACGAGACAGGAATGTTTTGAATGTTTGAAGATGATTTTTTTCAATACTTAACACAGCCCACCACTGCTAACGCTATAGAAGCTGATGGGCAGAAGCTAAATACTGGCTCATGCGTGGCTTCCTAACAGCAGGAATGACAAAGGGTTTGCACCACAGACTATGAGGCCCCAAACGTCTGCTACCCTCTCTCCAGCCAGGTTAAGAAACTTTTTTTTTGGGGGGGGGGGAGAGGACCTCTAGATATGCAGCATGCGCCATGCAAAAATATATCACAATGGCACGGATTTATTCCTTTTTCCTCCCTGCAGGGACTCTGCTCCCTGCACCTCCTCCTTGTGGTTTAATGGTTGGTGGCTTTTTGGTTCAGGAAGGCCACGGAAGAACAAAAGAGAGAGGGAGAACGAGAGAGAACGAAAGGAAACGTGGTGTCGTGCTGGTCTGTCATGTCTATTGCGACGGCTGGGTCATGCCACAGGCACATGTCCCAAGGGAGGTCAGGGCTGGGCTCCCACACGGTGGCTTCGAGGGGGTCTCTTCTCTCAGCCGGTTGCCCTCCCAGGTGGGCGGGCGGGCTGGCTGCAATGCTCCCTGGCTCCAGGCAGCAAAGTGGGGGAGGGGGTCATCGTGCATGGCCCCTGGGAACTAGCTTGAAGGCAACCAAAGTTGGAACCCTGGTTCCAACAGTCACTTGGGTGCTTTCGCTTGTGTGTGTGTGTGTGTGTGTGTGTGTGTGTGTGTGAACAGGCGGAGGGGGTGGCCATTTCAAAACCCGCTGGCAGGCCAACCAAGCAATGCACAGACATAACTGGACATGCTTTCCCAAGTGTGTCTCCAGCAGGCCGCTGTCCTTTGCAAGCAGGACACCTTAGCGGAGAAGGGCTTTCAATGGAAATACGGGACACATCCTTTAAAAAAAGGGTGGGCAAAATGCCCCCCTCCAAATGGTCCCTGGTGGCAGCTCCCTTCCACCCAAGCTGGGCCAGGCCACGGTGGAAGGGGGATGGAGCTGCTGCCCACAAACACATGGAAGGCTGCCCAGAGCAGATGAAACGGCGTTGCCCAGAAGCTCTAAAGCCCTCATCACCTTTTTACATCTCACAAAGGAAGCACCATCCCATTTGACAGGGACTGAAATCCTGGTGGGGGCCGAGGAAAGACAGAGGAAGGCCCGTGGGACTGGCACTGCCAAACATTTAACCTACAACACGGGGAGCAGCCTGGAGTGACAGAAAGCGCCTTAGGTATCTATCTGGTTTGCCCCATCTGTAAGAGGTGGGCGCGTTTTGGGCTGGACCGCTCCACCATCACTTTTGATTTGCAGTTCTTGCCCATATTCTGGCCAGCATTACCCTTGGGCATTTCTGCCTGTGGCAGGAAATCCAAAACGCACTCATTTCACAGAGACCTGTGCATGCTTTCATTAAGAGGGGCTCAATCCTTGTGGAGCCCCTTCTGCCCTGAAATAAAGGAATGCCTTGCAAGAGAAGAGTCGCTACTGTCAGCCTGGGATGATTCTTACACAGGAGAACCGCCTTCTGTAGGGAAAGGGTGAGAAATGATGCCCTCATAGGTTCCCGGCCACCTGAGATGGCTGCGCACTGAGTCTCGGCCCGGACCAGCTCTCTGCGTGACATCCTCTTTTGCGAAATACTCAAGACACCTTGCCCGCACCAACGGTTCTCAGAAAGAGGTCACCAATAACTCCTCCCCGGTTTTTCTCTTAACAACATAAGCATGGGTAAATAAAGTATAGACAATCGCTAACAATTCGTTAATGAAGAAATTCTATCACATGACATTGTCATGACAATCATATCACTCCCATCCAGGAAGCCTGCGGCGTTTTTTGTTTTTTTTTTTTAATCCTGGAAGGAAATGTTACTTGTTGTGTTGCTGTTGTTTTCTCCTCTTTTTTTTTTCTTTTTAAAGTCTGCGGAGATAAAATACTGCAATATTCACGTACAAAGTTGCCATATTGAAAGTTTGTATTAAACGGTGTAAAACAAATTGACTGCACAAATTTAAAAACTCCTTCCCTGATGCAGCTTATTCGGATTAATACAGTTTTATCAAGCACAGAGGAAAAAAGTCAACAATTAAATATAAAGTCAACAGAGGCATCATTTTATAAGACACATTCAAACCTCTTCCTTAGAGTCTTAAGTTAACAGAAAAAAAGAGCCCAGTTTGTTTTAAATACAAAAGTTGTCAAATTATTTCGCTCTGCCTATGAGTTTATACATCTTTGACATGATGTAACTGTAGTGACATTTGCCACAAATCGTTGTTTGAATTCAGAATTTGTCAGTGCTTTCCCCTCAGCCCTTCCACCAGGCATTCTCTCTAGACAACGCAGTTGAACTGAGATGACAGGAGGCTGCTGGTGGTGACAGCCAGGACACAATCTGGAGCCTCACAACCGTGTTTCTACTCTCTTCCATTGGGGAGAGAAAGTTAGATAGGGAGGACCTACTCTTACACATTGCTCTTCAAAGGTAAGTCCAAACTTACTCCTGAGTAAGAGAGCATAGGATGGCTCCCTGTATGTCCTTCACTCTTACAAGGTTAACTGGACTGCATTCAAGTCAGACTGCTGCACCATGGTTTACAGCCGGGTTGCTAGACAGATGGCAACAAAGAATAGGAAAACCTGGCTTCAAGACACAGAGCCTAATGTTTGCAAGCAGCAGGGAAGTCGAGGATTTGTTCTCACAAATGCAAGCATCCAGCTGGTCTGAAGCTTATTTTGGTCCCTTCCCCTTACAAATACAGAGAATGACTGAAAAGACACTGGCCTGGTCAAAGCCCTGGGAATGAGTGGGGGGGGCTCTGCTCTTTCCTTTGCCCTGTCCTTGAAGAGGGGAACTCCTGCCACTTTCTGCTGCCTCTCAAGTGAAACCTAGCCCGGCTTTTTTTTTTTTACTCTGCTCCTTCAGAGGTTTCTGACAACAGAACTGCTTTGCAATCGTGGACAGTCAATTCTTCTCCTCCAAAAAGGAGAAGGCCACATCCCAATGAACTGTGTGCCTTCACCTCCTCTTTATTTTCTCAACGGGGGAAACGTAGCCACTATTCTGGATACGCCCCTGCGAAGCAACTGCAATAGAAACCACTCCAGTTCTTAAACCCTTTCCTAAGTGGCATTTGCAACGCCCTCTTGTGGATGCTTTTCCCAATATGTATATATATTAGAAACAACTTATTTTCCTCAATGTTGCTTGCCAGACCTTTTGCAAATGCGCCCAACTGTCAGCCTAGTGAATTTAATGGATTTTTGAATTAGGCCAGGTTTTAAGCAGCTATCTATCTATATATATATATAAGGAATTTTGCACCTGAGCAGAGCACAGCAGAAGCCAAAGACGCTTTGGATTGTCTTGGCGCTTCAAGTGAGATGTATGAACTGCTTCTGATTTTCATTGCACTCAAACAAAACCAATAATAATAAAAACAGAGCCAAACTAGATTCCTGACGTTCACCTTGCCATGCTGGTTAACACGCCAGGAAGGTGCCTGATCTGTGTACGTCTCCCAGCCACTTTTCCTGGTTCCAGTGCCAGGCACAATGCGGGGGGGGGGGGGGGCTCCTTCTGTGAAAGGCCTGCCAGGGAAAAATGACTCTGTGACGCAGCATCCACGTTCCACGTTCAGAACCGACAAGTGCCCGGGACCGGAGGCCGGCAAGAAAGAAAAACACGAGGCTAGCCACAACCCAAAGTGAGATGCTTTGAATTCAGTGAATACGATGGCCCTGCAGCTCCGGCCTCTTGAATGCATGCAGAACCCCTTGGCTTTGGCATTTCATATGCTCGTGAGACCCCCTACTCATGGAAGCTGCTACTCGTCACCCACCTTTCCTTTGGCTGCAAAGTGCAAGCAATGGGTGAAAGAAGCACACATCCCACCCCTGTTTGCCAGAGGGTTTAAGAAGCAAGTCACAGCCTACGTGATGGAGACTTAGGCCTGTCTCAGCCTGCCCAGCTTTTCATCCTTCTGGTTCCTTTTCTACCCTTAGTGTGCCTTCTCAGATGCACAATGACCTGAACAGGACATACTGCCAGGAAAGTTTGTATAGGACAGCCACTTGAGTGATCCTAAAGGGAAGAAGCGTTTGTCCTTGTTGAAGCCTGATTGAAAAAAATGAAATAAAACCCACTTGCTTGGTTCTCCTGACACCAGGTTTGCTTCCGGGGGAGTCAGCTGGTGAAAGGCCCCAAAAGAAGTTTAGAGGGGAACAATCATCTTAATGTGGAAAGCAGTACAAGAGAAATGCCACAGGAAATTTCAATAACCATGTGCCTGTTTTTCTATTTCGCACCCCTTGATCCTGATGCCTTTTGCCTTTTGCCAAACCCTCCAAGATCTTTTTAAAAAAAAAGGGGGGGGAGAAGCTTTTTTGCACCACCCATGGTTGCGAAACTGAATGATAATTTACAGTATCTGCTTTAAAAAAAAACCCTCAATGGCACATGAAAGATAAGCAGCACCTTAAGAGCTGGTCTCGAGAGAACACTTACCCTAATACCTCCCTCTGACAAATCTTTCCTCAGCTTGAAAAAATAAAAATAAAAATAAACCATCAGGCCACATTTGGAAGGAAGGAAGGAAGGAAGGAATATGGAAAATAGGAAGGAAAGAAAGAAAGAAAGAAAAAAAGAAAGAAAGAAAGAAAGAAAGAAAGAAAGAAAGAAAGAAAGAAAGAAAGAAAGAAAGAAAGAAAGGACTACCCCGCACTTGTATCTAAAAACTAGGTTGCCATCGTAAGGACATTAAACAGGAATATTGTTAAATTGGTTAAGACCATTTTAGATCTGGTCTTAACCAATAAGGAGGACCTTGTAAATGGGGTCGAAGTGGTAGGAACGTTAGGAAAAAGTGACCATGCCCTCTTGGAATTTATTATACAGTTGGAAGGTGAAGCTAAGCATAGTCAGACAAGAATCCTGGACTTTAAGAAAGCCAATTTTGGTAAACTTAGGGAATTATTGGCTGTGATTCCATGGACTGAAACACTAAAAAAGAAGGGAGTCCAAGATGGATGGGAGTTCCTTAAAACCGAGATATTAAAGGCACAATTTAAAACTGTTCCAACAAGAAAAAAAAATAGGAGAGGTCTAAAGAAACCACAATGGTTTACTAAAGAACTTTCAACTCAGCTGACTATAAAGAAAAACAAGTACAAGGAATGGAAAAATGGGAAATGCACAAAAGAGGAATATAAACAAACAGCTAATATATGCAGGGGGTTGGTAAAAAAAGCTAAAGCGCAAAACGAACTTAAACTAGCCAGAGACATCAAAGATAATAAAAAGGGTTTCTTTAGTTATGTCCGCAGCAAAAGGAAAAATAAGGAAGCGATAGGCTCTCTGCGTGGCAATGATAATCAGTTACTAATGGGAGACAAGGAAAAAGCAGAACTACTCAACACTTTTTTTGCCTCTGTCTTCTCCCAAAAGGAAGAAGGAGATCCGCTGGGACAAAGAGTAGATGAGGCAGGACGGGAATTGCAACATAGAATAGGTAGGGAGATAGTACAGGAACATCTGGAAACATTAAATGAATTTAAGTCTCCTGGACCAGATGAGTTACACCCAAGGATATTAAAAGAACTGGCAGAAGTAATTTCAGAGCCATTGGCAATAATCTTTGAGAAGTCCTGGAGAACAGGGGAAGTCCCCATCGACTGGAGGAGGGCTAATGTTGTCCCCATCTTCAAAAAGGGGAAAAAAGAGGACCCAAATAATTACCGCCCAGTCAGCTTGACTTCAATTCCCGGAAAGATCCTAGAACAGATTATTAAGAAATCAGTCTGCAATTATCTAACAAACAATGCTGTCATTACAAAAAGTCAACACGGGTTTCTTAAAAACAAGTCATGCCAGACTAATTTGATCTCTTTCTTTGATAGAATTACAGGCATGGTAGACGAGGGGAATGCTGTGGATATTGCTTATCTGGACTTTAGCAAGGCCTTCGATAAGGTTCCCCATGGTATTCTTGCTAAGAAGTTAGTAGGAAGTGGGATAGATAGTGCTACAGTGAGGTGGATTTGTAATTGGTTGACTGATCGCACGCAAAGGGTGATCATAAATGGTCTCTCATCATCTTGGAGAGACGTGACCAGTGGGGTGCCCCAAGGTTCTGTTCTTGGTCCAGTGCTCTTCAATATCTTTATTAATGACTTGGAGGAAGGAATAGAGAGTATGCTAATTAAATTTGCAGATGATACCAAATTGGGAGGGATTGCTAATTCCCTAGAGGATCGGATGAAAATCCAAAAGGACCTTGACAGATTAGAAGTCTGGGCCAAAGCTAATGGAATGGATTTCAACAGAGGGAAATGTAGGGTGCTACATCTAGGTAGAAAGAATGAATTGCACAGATATAAGATGGGGGACACTTGGCTAGAGAATAGTACCTGTGAAAGGGATTTGGGGGTCTTGGTGGACCACAAATTGAACATGAGCCAGCAGTGTGATGCGGTGGCCAAGAAAGCCAATGCGATTCTTGGTTGCATCAACAGAACCATAGTGTCTAGATCAAGGGAGGTGATAGTGCCACTCTATTCTGCTCTGGTCAGACCCCACCTGGAGTACTGTGTCCAGTTCTGTGCGCCTCAGTTTAAAAAGGATGTTGACAACCTCGAGCGGGTGCAGAGGAGAGCGACTAGGATGGTTGAAGGCCTGGAAGAGATGTCTTATGAAGAACGGCTTAGGGAACTGGGAATGTTTAGCCTATCAAAAAGAAGACTGAGAGGGGATATGATAGCTATGTTTAAATATTTGAAAGGATGTCATATTGAAGAGGGAACAGGTTTGTTCTCCATGGCTTCAGAGACTAGGACTCGGGGCAATGGTTTCAAGCTACAGGAAAAGAGATTCCATTTGAACATTCGGAAGAACTTCATGACAGTTAGAGCTATTCGGCAGTGGAATATGCTGCCACGGAGGGTGGTAGAGTCTCCTTCCTTGACGGTATTTAAGCAGAGGCTGGATGGCCATCTGTCGGAAATATTGTGAAGGGGTTCCTGCTTGGCAGGGGGTTGGACTCGATGGCCCATGAGGTCTCTTCCAACTCTATAATTCTATGATTCTATGAAATTCTTATAATGAATGGATGAGGAGCTTCATCAGCCACATAATAATAATATTATAATAATAACAACAACAGAGCCAAGACTAGTAGAGGGAAAGGAAATTAAAAGAGTGTGGCTGGCCCCCGCAGGGGGTCCCCAATACCCGTTAAACCATCTGTTGGATGGAGAAGCGATTGGCAGCGTCTCTCTCATTTTGCAAACCGGTTCGGCGTCGAATTGGAAAAGGAGGGAAGGAGTAAGGCCACGTCAAGTGGAGGGCACTCTGGGGACTGGCAGAAATGGGTGAAAACCAAGAAAGGTGGAGAGATCGGATGGCCAGCCTATGTCAATAACCCACCAGCCGTTCACTCAAGGTTCATATCTCCGTGGAAGGGCTGCTGACACGTGCCTTATGCAAGGCCGCGAGCGAGGAAGCCTAGGCAGGCTCAGTCCAAAGACCGATTGGCCCAACAAGCCATCCCCCCTCCACCCCCCCGGCTCTGCCTGGTCCCTACAGAAAGCACTCCAGGGCAATCTTGGCCGCTTAGACGCATGTGCAAAGGCACGGCTGTGTCCATACAGCTGCCCCACATTCCAGACTAGGGAATTCTGAAACCACTGCCTAGGACTGGAAACACCACCAGGTTCATTCGGGACTGCAGAAACGAGGGACGGCAAGGGGGCAATTACAAGAACGGAATGTATCGGTAGGAAGAAGGGGAGATGTTGAGGCCTGCCGGAGGGCTTGCCTCTATTTACACGCATGCGAGGGACCGATCTGGGTTGGCGGCCCACTGAAATCAGGAGCGGTGCCCCAAACGCACCTCTCCAACAGGACCGTTCTAACGGTTCAGCCGTCGTCATCCTAACGATAACGCGAAAGTACGGCACGGCTCTAAGAGAGATGTCAGAGGGTGGCCGTCTCCATCCACAGCAGGAAAGCTACGTTTATAACATGGTT
The DNA here is from genome assembly GCA_023846285.1 of Phrynocephalus versicolor. Taxonomy (NCBI): domain Eukaryota; kingdom Metazoa; phylum Chordata; class Lepidosauria; order Squamata; family Agamidae; genus Phrynocephalus; species Phrynocephalus versicolor. Next base: position 20,797,940 of record JAHTLZ010000327.1, read on the forward strand.
TCGGCTCTGGCTCCAGAATCTGAACACAGATATGCACACACGAAATAAAAATAAGATTTTAAAAATAAAAAATAAAAACAGCAAGAAACTGCAGGTGTGTCTGTCACTATAGCTACAGGGTGCAGGTTTTCAGCCGGGGCTATACGGTCGCCTCTGAGTCTTCTTCTGAACTCCTTCCGCCGCCGCCGCTGCTTTTCCGGAAGCCTTTCCAAGTGTACCCGATGAAGGTGGGGCTGATGGGCAAGAAGGCAAAGCACCGGTACTTCCTCACCAAGTCCATGCCGAACGGCAAGTCGTAGGTGTCGGAGACGTCGGCGGCTTTGCTGCCTTTGCCAGTTCCCTTCTTCCATTTCCGGATCCCTCTTTCTTCAGGACTTCCTACGCGGGAAAAGAAAAGCAGGGTTTGGCAAACGAGGAACCTTAGAGGGAGATTCCCCTCTTGTGGAATTGTATACCACACAAGCTAAAAAAGAGGGCGACGGAGATATAGATACAGGTTCCACACATCCTGGCCATGATCTGTTTCAATTGTTACCCTTAGGACGACGTTTTAGGGCAGTGATGGCGAACCTTTTAGAGACCGAGTGCCCATGCTGCGATTCAAAACCCACTCATTTTTCACAAAGTGCCAATACAGCCATTGGACCTGAATACAGGCAGCAAATGCAGTGAAGGGGCGATGCTGGGTGCCCACAGAAAGGGCTCCGAGGGCCACCTTTGGCACCCGTGCCATAGGTTGCCAACACCGTTTTAGGGCATTGCATACTAGGACTAGATATGAAGATAGCTTCTTTCCAAGCACTATCAAACTGTTGAATAATTATTTTTTTCCTTTTTCTTTTTTAATAATATTTATTTATTTATTTATTTATTTATTTATTTATTTATTTATTTATTTATTTATTTATTTATTT
>JAHTLZ010000327.1:20799341-20813464 GCA_023846285.1 Phrynocephalus versicolor
ACACACACACACACACACACACACACACACACACACACACACACACAGTCACACATACACACACACAGTCACACACACCCCGGATCAAGACGCCATGATCCCAGCCTAACACCAGCACCCCTCAAGCTCTCCTGGGGGGGGGGGCTTCTTGGAAAGAAAGGGAGCTGTGTTGTATTGGGCCAACCGTCTTCCTTTTAGTGTGTGTGTGTGGGGCGGAGGGGAAACCACCCTACAGAATCTCCTGCTCGGTGGTACTCTGTGATGAATCTTGTGGGGGTCGACCCTCAGCGGTCGTAGGAGAAGCCCACACCTCCTGGCCAAACTGGCAGTGGGGTTTAGCTCACTCTCGGTTTGGTTTCCCATATATTTGGGGCTCTATGGAGCCCTTGGAAAACTCAGGTGAGAGGGCAGAAAAATTGGCCTTTGGGCCCAGTCCTTTCACGTTCCCTTCTTGTCGATAATAAGGAGCAACTCTGCGTGCTGCTGGTGGTCACACAATGAGCTGAATATCTGAAAGGAGCGCTTAAGTCGATGTGCATCACTGTACGCACACACAGGTATTGGGATCCTTCCACCTAGCCTCCATCCGTGGACCACCCCTCACATACACAACTTGATAGATGTGGGCACCTGTTTCCAGGCACCTTGTTCTATTGGTGGTGGGGCAACAGGAGGAAAAGGCAGCGTGTTTCACGACTCACCTGGAATTGTGTTGTCTAAAATAAACGCGACGCAGCCGCCAACAAACATGGCTGTGGTGAGAAGAACGTTGAGTACTTGATCGATGCTGGCAATTCCTACATGGACAGAAGAAGGGGGGGGGAAGAGACCAGAACTTGCAGAACATACTGAATGCCACACCATTCTAGGCAGGAACTTCACAGCGTCCATGTCGTAGGGAAAACGCTCCAGGTACGGGACATGGTTCCATCTCATGCAGGCACAATGTGGAGAACCCCATTATTTATTTATTTATTTATTTATTTATGAGCTTGTATCCCGCCCATCTTCCCAACGGGAACTCTGGGCGGCTAACAGGAGTAAAAACCACATAAAACAACAATTAAAACTACAAGCAATAAAGCAGCGAAAGAACAAGATGAGGGCATATGGTGTTTCGATTTCGCACAGTCTGGCAATTTGTGTCGGGCAATTGGATCCTCCTCAGGGAGGAGCCTCCACAATAACGTCTGTGGGATTATCTACGGTCGACAGGGTGGGTCACTCCCATTTTCCATCCCTCCAGCTATCTGGCTCAGTAATTTCCCTAATGACATTTTTTCCAACACGATTTTAAAGGTGTCTATGTGAGGACCTTGAAGGTGACCGTTTCTTGTGTAACATAACAAAAGGCAGGAGAAACTAAAACTCCCTTCACTGTATCCAAAACAACTGGATAAAGGAGAAAATGTCCCTGTCTTTTAGGATCCTTGTTATAAAAAAGGCAGTTTTTGACTACACTCCTGCACCGGTGAGAATACGGGAGTCCTGCTTGTACTCCTTTGCTGTAGATGTTCCGCCATCTGCAGCACACGTCTGAAATCATGGGTAGTAGTGAACCCTGTATATAACATACAAAGAGGTGGGACAAACACCACAATGCCTGCCCATTTGGATGTTGTGTACAGAGCTGCAATAAAAGGTGGTTTCCGACCCCACAGACACAGGGGTCCTATTGTGAAGAAGCCTTCGGAAATACTAATTACCGGCATGCCTACCATTATTTAACAATTACAACTTCACTGATTAATCATACCAGCTGACGGATGAACAGCTGCGCTCTGTGTGGACTGAGTCAAGGCACAGGTATTTGAACGAGGCATTTCAAGGCAAGCTGCGTAAATACTCGTTTCAGAATACCCACTCTGATCTGAATATTATATCCCCACAAGAATGCATTTGATACTAACAGCAGAATAAGAGGGGGGTGGGGTACCTGTGACAAGTGGGTTTTGTCGAAGGTAACTTGGAAGGACAAGTCCAAAGAAGATGGAAAAACCCAACACGAAAAGGTTCCGGGAAGAATTGAGATCTATGAACTGTAGGTTCGACAGCCCGACGGCAGTAATCATCCCTAGACAACAGAACAGAGAAGATTCCCATTTATGCTACCTAATGCGAATTTGTAACAGGCTAAGCAGAAGGCACAAGTATCGCCCCAAGAGACAACTATTTTTCCATTTCTATTGACAAAGTTCACTACACAAAAGCAGCATCCGTTGCTCTAACGATGTGGCCCATTAAGAGCCATCAGACAATATTACCCAAAAAGCAGTGTTCTGCTTATATACGCCCCATACCACTTCAAGTAGTCTCTGGGCGCTTTACAGTTTAAGGACAGCATGCAGGCTACACATTGGTGCCTCTCTCTATAAAACGACTTGGGAGCTTGTGGAATGGCTGAAAGGATCACTGGAAGTGTTACGATAAGGAAGAAAAGGGAGCCAGGTGTTACGGAATATATGTGGTTTGGGGCTCTGATCACAAGTGTGCAGCCAGTTCCCCCTCAGGGCTCATTTCCACGCAAGGGCACTCGAGGGGTGCCCTTCCTTCGGCAGGGCCTGCGCCTTCAACAACAGGGAACCCCCCCCTCTCGGATCATGGAAATGAGGGGGGGGGAGGAGGAGGAGGAGGAAGAGGAGCCTGCCTGGAGAGCTTATCAGCAACACAGAGCTTATACATAACAGAAAGGAAACCACCACCCCCCATACCGAAAAGGGTGCAGAAAAGTGCTCCCAGCACCGGGTCAGGGAGGGAGGCAAAGAGAGCGCTGAATTTGCCAACCATGCCAAGCAGGAGCATGAAAGCCGCCCCGTACTGGATCACCCGCCGACTCCCGACCTGCAGGACACAAAAAGAAGGGAGAGAGAGAGTGTGAAATGTCGTACTTCGGGAGCGTTCGGAATAGCAGAGGATGATGACTTGGGAACCCATGACAGACGTGGGTGAAAAACTGGCTCAGAAAACAAGGTCGTCGGGGCTTCTTCTTCTCCTGCTCAGCTGCCGATGAGTTTCAGCCCAGTTCCTCTCAGTTTGGAGAAGGCGGGAAGAGGAAACACCCCTTGGGAACCTGGGACCTCTCTCTCTCTCTCTCTCTCTCTCTCTCTCTCTCTTTTCCCTGGCTGCTTCTTTGCCCCTCACCTCATCCCTCCCCATCATCCCACCTTCAAATCCTATTTATTGCCGTTCAGGCATCACCGTGAGGGGGTTCTGTTATTATGTGGTCCCAGGACTTAAAGGAGTCAAGGAATTAAAAAAATCTAACCATAGATACCACCTCAACTGTACATGAAAGGTGTGTCATCTTGCTTATGGCCGTTTGGGTTCAAAAAGATTATTTTTACAAAAGGGCAGCACTTCCAGAACAAAGCACAGCAGTTTACTCGGCCTAAGGCTACGTCCTTTGAAGAGCATAATAAGGGGATAAAAAGATGCCTTAACCCTAAACTCAAGATTCTCAGGAGACGCACAGATGGATTTCTCAAGAGGTTTTTGTGCGGGCTGTTTCATGCACAGGCATCAGAGCCCATGTGACAATCATGTTCCATTTAATCAGAACCATTCTTTATTGTAAGCAAATCTTTCTTCCACAGCTTCCTTGTTTAAGAGTTACCTCTTAGCTAGGAAAGCGCAAAGAGGAAGGCAAGCTGCACCAGAAGGACACAATCCTGAGGATAGCTTTCAAGACGCAGACCTACGTTCTTATATTTCTATTTTAGTGTTCCAATGAGATGGGGATTTTTTTTATTTCTCAGGATCGTTTACATCTGTTGTGCCCTTTTCTCGTCTGCAAAACTGCTGGGGGGGGGCTATGGAGCGCCAGGTCCAGCCTGTCCAGGAGGCACAGAAGGGTATTTATTGAGACCTGAACACTCTTGAGTGAGCTGCTGCTGGCAGGCCATCCTTTGGGGACCACCTCGATCCGAGCTAAGAAGCAAATAGAGTATGTACAGAAAGAGCTCACGGCCACTCTGGCAAGCCCAGAAAGGATCTTAAAAGTGGAGAGTCTTTTGCAAGCAGGACCTTGCAATGGCCTGTTTTGTGCTGCCCCCTGATGCCGTTGCTTTCCACTAAGTGCACTGCAAGCACCTCTGTGTTGCTGCTGGCTTTGGACAGCAGGGTGAGGCTGGCATGTGCGGGCGGTCCACGGCTCCTCCAACCACCCTGCTGCCGTTCTGGAGCTCAGCCTTCCCTCCCTCCCTCCCTCCCTCCCTCCCCAGTTCAAAGTAAGGCCAAGCAAGTGTGGCAATGTTCACACCAAATGTTTGCACTCAGCGGAGGTGAAATGCTGGCCTGGGTCTCCTAAGTGCCCACCACTCCCTGACAAAGGGGCAAAATTATTTCTTTTACAAAGACCTCCCTGACCAACGCTTCACATTTCATTCAGAAAGGACTGGGCCCTCCGTTTTTATATTAATATTTGAACAGGGCCAGCAGGTTCTCTGTTAGATCTGGGGAGGGAAAAAATCACTGAGCAAATTTCTTCTTTTTACTGATCTTGCGTGAAGCCGGCTGTGCATGCAAGTGATGATTCAGACCGTATCAAAGGATCTGAAAACAACTTTATCCTCTAGGGCAAAAGTGGAAAACTCACTTCAGAGAATTTCCTGGAGAAGGGATGCATTTTGGAAGCGTCTTCACACCAATCAGATGATGCTCCTTCCTTTCCCTCTCTCTCTCCAACAACTGCAACCCAACTCTGGTTTCGACTGTTCCCCTCTCTTATCATCCTACGTGAGCCCATGAGTCCTCACTCCTACAGACTATCTCTCAGGCTCTGCCACCGGCAAAGGAAGGGATCGGCGGTGGGGAAGGGGGAGGTTTTTCTGAAAAGACTCAGTACCTTTGTAATTCCCAAGACGCCGATGTTTGGGCTGGACGAAGTGGATCCGTTCCCGGTGCCAAAAACTCCATCCAGGACACAGGAAAGGCCTTCAATGAAAATGCCTCTGCAAAGGGGGAGGAGGGAAAGGGGGAGAGAACATTGCATTCCAAATGAGAGAGAGAGAGAGAGAGAGAGAGAGAGAGAGAGAGAGAGAGAGAGAGAGAGAGAGAGAGAGAGAGCACACCCAGGCAAGCAAAAATGGCACATTCTAGGTATACCTGGCAGCAAACTGCTACAAGGCCTTAGTTGGGTTACGCCAATCCAATCCTTTGTACCATTAAACACTCCCTAAAACCAGTTCTACAGGAAATGTGTCACTATTTCTGCTTTCATTTGTTTGTAGTAGCAATCTACTACAAACCATCTTCAAACCATTTCTAGTCATGGGGCAGCTAGTCAAGTGTGTATATGGCTACAAAATGCCTATTATTGTTACATTAAAAACACGGAGTAAAATCCAGTTCTTAAGTCCCAAGCAGAGCAGATTCTGCAGCCAGGTACCTTAACCATGGTGTGGATGTGGACTTCTAGCCAACTTCTTTCGTGAGTTTTGGCATTCTGTGTATATACAGTATGTGGTCTATGGGACCCCAGAACAAATCATCCGAGTTTCCATTGTTTCTTATGAGGAAATTTGCTTTGATGTGAGTGTTTTGGTTTACAAGCAGGTTTCCGGAACAAATTATGCTCATAAACCAAGGTATTACTGTACTGTGCATCTCTAGTAAACATTTGATCAACCAAAAGGATGCACCAGTTTCACTGACCACCTTGCCCAGTCTCCAGAAAACATTCTGAGACAAAGATCTACCAGAGGCCGGCTTGTCACTTGCTTTTGGGGAACATTGTACTCCTCTTTCACGGAAAATAAGTTGCAATGCATGTCAAGTGAGAAGAACGTGGAATCTATTTCTGTCACTACCTAGTCATCGGGGGTTCAGGCCAGGTGATACTGACTTCCCTCAGAAACCCGAGCGCAAACTGCAAATGTAAAAGCATGTGGCTACTCTGTGCTTATTTGGACAAGCAAATCTTAATTACTCATCCTTTTATGACTTGCAAATCAATGCACAATGATCCCTGGTGAATTACGTCAACTATGAATATATTGATTGCAAAATCCTGTGAGGTCCCCTTGCAAAATGCAATGGAATTTGCTACCCAGTGTGGCTGTCACCGACACCTTATGGTCTGCTGGCCAGAGACTCACCTGTTGATGGCGTGGATGGGTGGTGGAGGAGCGCAGGAGAGCCGGGCGCAGGCATAATAATCGCCAATGGATTCAATGATGCTAGCAACCACCGCACTGAGCATTCCAATGACCCCTGCCGCTGAGATGGTTGGCAATCCCCACTGGACTGCAGAGACAAAAACAGGGACATCTTTCCGATTCCATTTAAAACACGGTTACTTTTGAGACACAAAACAGTCTCCCGCATCAAAGAACGCCCAACTGCTGAGCTCGTGAGAAAGGGCTGGGGGCATGTTATTCTCTACGCAGTGGCGAGAGCGACCCAAAGTGTTGTCTTTTGCACAAGATGACCCTCCATATGCAGTCCCACTCTATACTAAACTCATGCCATGAAGCAGGGAGGCTTGCGCACAAGCACAGGAAAGCATGCAAAGGATCACCCACAGCTGTGTTTATTTCAGTGCTACAAACAGGTTCCCAAAATCGGATTATTCAGGGATAGAATATTGCCTGAATAAGGTGCAGAAAGACAGATATTAATGCAGGGGGTTTAAAGCCTTTCGTGTTTTATTCTCACAGTGAAAACTGAGAGCCTGGGATTTTCTCTCCACTGGAACTTTATTTGTTAAAAAAAAAAAAGACTGTCTAAGTGCTTATTTGTACAGAGAACTTGCATTTCACACAAATACATTTGAATTCTTTCTTTCTTTGTATTAGAGTGCTGCAAAATTTAAAATCATGGACAGATATGAAAAAAATAGGTAAAATGAAAAAGAAAATGCAAAGATAATTAGATTGTTTGTGACCAGAAGCAGGCTTATATTTAATGCAGCTTATGAGGAAAAATCCCCGTTTTGTTTGTTTAACTTATGCTACTGCTAATGACAGAAAAAAGGTACTAGAGTTTTTGCTGTCACGAAGGAGCGACTTCTGACATTTTGTTCAGCCAGGTGTATCAACTCTGGAATGCTCTCCCAATGGAGATACACCTGGCGCCAACGCTTTTGCCTTTTTGGCGCCAGGAGAAGACCTTCTTGTTCAGCCAGCATTTTAATTAGATAATGACCTTTTAGCAGGACTCACAAGCAGTAGGATTTTATTATTTGTATCATGTTGTTTTAATAATGGCTCATCCTTTTGATGGCTTTTAATGTTTATGTTGCTTTATAGGTTTAATATATAGTTGTATGCCGCCCAGAGACCATTTGGTAGTGGGGTGGCTTAAACATTTGGTAAATAAATGAATGAATAAATAAACGCAAGTGACAAGACACCTCTTTCATCCTAGGACAAGAAGAATTAGTAATACTCATTAGATTCTTGGTATGAAATGGCAAAGCCTTCATGGGGGCAGGCTCGCTCAAGGTACTCACACGGATAAGGAACCTTGAACCAGGGGGCGACCAGAAGCACTCCCTGCCTAGCATCGGTACGTGCATAAAATCCGTATTTGGTGTTATCGGGCGGAAAGACATTGGTTACCGTAAAGATGAAGCACAGCAGCCAAGATACCAAGATGGCCAGAATAATCTGCAGCAGCAGGGAGAGAAAAGATTTTCAGAACGGTTAGGAAACAATTTCCTTTAAAAACAGAATGTTTCAAAATCTCTTTCATTTGAAGTGCGATTTTTTTTGTGCAGTTTCCCAAGCCAGTGGCTTCTTCAAGCGAGCCCTTTTTCAGTTCACCAAGAAAAAGCAAAGCAAAAGCAAAAGTGCTCTGCTTATATACCGCCCCATACCACTTCAAGTAGTCTCTGGGTGGTTTACAGTTTTAATTACAGTACGCAGACTACACATTGCCCCGACTCCAAAGCAAGCTGGGTACTCATTTTACCAACCTCAGAAGGATGGAAGGCTGAGTCAACCATGAGCCGGCTGTCGGGAGCATAGCAGTGCAGGCACTTAACCACTGCGCCACAAGGCTCTCAATTAATTCTGAAGGGCAAGCTGGAGAATACATTTTGGGCAGATGTTGTAGCCCCGCACGTTAAGACAGTGGTGGCCAAACTTCGGCCCTCCAGATGTTTTGGACCACAACTCCCAGAATTCCATGCCTGTATTGCCAATGACAAAGGACTGTGGGAGCTGTGGTCTAAAACATCTGGAGGGCTGAAGTTTGGCCACCACTGCGTTAGGAGTTCCTACAGTGGGAGGGAGTGGCCAATGTCAACTTTCTGAGAAAGGGGAACACCCTGCAAAGTCAGAAGTGCTGGAGAGCTCAGCGGTTGGAGGTCTCTGGGTGTGGAGCCAGGGGCTGGGAGTTCATCCCCCCCCCATGGAGCCTCCTTGACAGGGGCCGGATTCCATGACCCCCGAGGGCTCCTTCCAGCTCGGCAGTTCAAGGGTGCCCCGGGACACCCAATGCCCACATTCTCGATAGCTCTCCCTGCAACTGTGGCTGGGAAGAGGCTTCCAATAACCATACAAGCAGGGCTGGATCAAGGGACCAGCCCTCTTGATCCCACCGGGGCTACTGCTGCATATTTAGGTACCAGAGGATGTATTTATCTACCAGGGAAAATTTCCACTCACAGACCTGCGTGCTTAAATGCTTTCAAAGAAGGCAGTCTGTTTTTTAAAAAAACTTCCTTTATTTCTTTCCTCATAAAAAGCCCAGGTGGATAACAATCTCCATGAAGTGCAATGCAACACACAAACTTCATTAACATTGCAAATCCAAATCACAAACGTGTAATCAAACACCGGGAAACTCTCAAGGGATTAAAAAACAAACAAACCAGGAATCCAACAGAGAATTTGCCTCCGCCCTAAAACGTGTGCTACACAGGCATTCTGAACAATCTGAAGAAGCTTCTGATGTGCTTTGCATTTGCTGCCCGTGATTTGCATCTGGCCACCTTTCATCCCCACGTTTTGGAAGAGAACGTCACTCTCCTCACACCATCCCAAGTTCTACCCTCCTCGCTCCCACATTCTACTAGAACTCAAGAGGTCTGAAACACACTTGGCAGCTCTCCTTGGCATCTTAATCAGCATTCGTCTTTGCCAGAAGAATGTAGGGAAAAAAAAACAAGAAGATTTGCCACTTTGGCATCCAGAGCTGAAGGCGACAGGGCACTCGGGTTCTTACTTACAGGAAACATTTTAAAGAGCTGTAACCGGTAGGCTGTCCATCCTTTTTTGGACTTGTAGATTGGTAAAGGGAATTTGACATTCCGTGCGTACTGGGAAAACAACAGCACTAGGAAAATAGTCCTGGAAAACAGGGAGGGGTTTGGGAAAGAAATGTTTGTCAATTAACTACTCATTAATACAGTACTAGAGATAAAACCAATCCTGTCCTGCATTTCATTGGGTTTTTCTTTAAAGGCCTTGGCTGGATATATGTTCCAATACAATTATCAAGTGCAACTCAGGGCCATTCAATAACACCATGCCAGTACCAAACAATCAAATTAAATGCTAAACAGAGAAAAGATCACAGATGCAGTTGCCTAGCAGTATCCGTCACTTATGTAAGTCGCCTTGGATCCTTTTCCAAGGAGAAAGGTGGGATAAAGATACTCAAAAATAAATAAATTAAAATAAATAGCGTCCCTGCTCAGCTACAGTTGCCAGCTAGGTAATTGTACCTTCATCACCTGATTGGCTTTTATAATGTGATACGAGCTGCACTAAGTTTTGATTCACTGGTCTAAGCCTTGGAAAAGTCTTCAGAACTTCTGTGCCCCCCCTCCCCAAATTTTACCAGAGCATCCTTGGCTTAGATGAGATCTGAAACACTACCAGCAAAATCAAGGTGAGTCCTAAATTGCTCACACACACACACCCCAAACGAGGCAGCTTCCGATCCTTTACGGAAATTGCTGGAGCCTGCAAATCTTTCTGGCACTGTGCACACAAAGACTTTCTGGGCTGGAACGAGGTCGTGGTGATTCCAAAACAAAGTTCTGAGATACAGAGGGTCTGCTAAGTACACACCTCGGCCATGCTAAATAAACTTCCCCGAGTTTCTGGAATCTCCATCAAAGAGTGGGGGCCAACACCATCTCTTATCAACAAGAAAACAGATTGGGTTTCTGTTTGCTTGGTTTTTTTTTGTCCAGGAAGTTGGAATGAGTCCCACCCAGGTTCACTTGGGGAAAGGAAGAGGGTTCGTAATCCCTTTTGCAAAGACAAGACTGATGGGAAAAGGTCTACTCCGGGTCCTCTGGCCATACCCTTCCCTACCAAGCAGAAGCCCTGCGGGACAGGTGCTGAGACGGCGCGGGGACCAGGGGCAGGGATCATGCATTTGGCTCTCACAGGCAGGGAGAGATTTGTCAGCATAAGCCTTATCCTGCTTCCTCAGCCACTGGGGGCGCTATTTTGGATTTCGGAACTAAATCCAGCCATGTTTACTCTCCAGAAGAAAACCACCTCACCCCGAAAGTTTAGACAGCGGGCAAACGTAAGAAAGCATGGGCCACATACTGATGCTGAAGACGGCACATGCGTGTGAAACAGCAGTGCGCAGAAACATTGTTCTGGCAAAGTGTTGAAACTGATCCACGATCGCTTTTTTATAGTTTTAAAACAAAACATGAAAGGTTTATTAGTTTACAATTAGCCGATCAGTATTATGATAGCTTTAGACGATGTTATTGTATTGGAATCATGAATTCTTATAATGCATTTCCTTTATAAACAAGATCCTTTTCAGTGGCAGGATCTCCCACCTGACCAACTGATAATCTAAACCAGTGGTTCTTCACCTGTGGGTCCCCAGATGTTCCTGGACTGCAACTCCCAGAAATCCTGGCCAGCTCAGCTAGTGATGATGACTTCTGGGAGATGCAGTCCAGAAACATCTGGGGACCCACCAGTGGAGAACCACTGACCTAAACTGACTCTCAGCTCTCTTAACTGAACTGAACTGACCTCCTCTCAGCGATAACACAAACTGAACTCCCCATCACCCATTAGGTTCCAATATATAACATTCATGATCACTTTTGATCTGCCTATATTGAACGCCATACGGAGGGCATTCGCGCCCACCAGGACAACTTCAGGAGGCAGCTCCAATATCTCGGTCAGGGCTTGTTCCCCCAGAATCTGCACATTCTTGCACTGAGCAGGAATAAACAGCCTAAGGAGGACCTTTCCCGTTAGTTCCTAGAAGTCCAGTAAATTCCGCACAACAAAATTTCCGCTGGTTACCAAGGATGAAAACCTTCGTAAACTGCTTTCCTTTAAAATACAAGTCCCGTCCTGGCGTACCCAAGTTAAAAACACAAAGCCCAGGCTCTCTTGAACTGTAACCAAGTCAGTGTTGTTTTGGTAATTTTACTCCACCCAACCACAAATCCCGAACAAAAACAAGAGGAAAGCTTATTGTGGGTCTACAGAAGCGATCAACATGTATCAAAAGGGGGAGGTGCTTAAGACTCGTGCGGCATTACTAAGCATTTGGACTCCACCACGCTTTTTAAGAAGCATGTTGCTAGTTTTTTTTTTTAATAGCAGTAAGGGATGATGCTAGCAGCTTTCCTCAATAATGCATCCCAGCAGTTAGCAACAGTGTCACAATATAACAGTACTGTTATCCATAGCTAGCTATTATTGTGAACAATACAGAATAAAGTTACAGACATCTCACACCTTTGACTTCTGCAAAGCACTACTTTCGGGACTGACCCTGAGCCGCTGGCCCTCCAAATGCTTTTGCTTTACCATTTTCCTTTCAAGTGCTAGCAGCTTTATGTGTTTGGGAAGTCACTGCAGATTTTTTTTTAAACGAAAACCTGTGAAAACCAGTTAGGATTCCTCCATCAGCACGTGGCAAGGGCAGGCTGAAGCCCAGGCTGGGGAGAGGGGGCAGTGCCCTGGAATTTTGGGGAGAGCTGCCCCCTGCCCTCTGGATCGCCCACTTTCTAAGGTCGACACTCATGTTCGGATACCAATTGGAGCGGGCAAGACGCTGTGATAAACAGGGCCTGATGCTGGCAACTTATCAAATCTTAGCCGCATGACATCACCTCTTGAGGAAACAAACATTGTTGTTGCTTGTGGTGGTGGTGGTGGGTGGTGTGTCGTGAACTCACTTCCTACGTATGGCAACCCTATGCATTGGTGACTCCTCTGGGTTGCTCTCATGGACACCCCTGGCTCAGCTTTCCTTGACGGAGGCTACTTACAGCATGGCGATGCCCCAGTGTTTCCCCGCACGCTCCCCCGCGGCCTGGAAGCCAGACAGCCCAATGAGAGCCACCGTTGGAGTAATCGTGAGAGGGCCAATGTATCTCAGGAGCGCTCCTGGCAGGCCCAGGAACCCAATCACGACTTCGATCAAGGATGACATGATAATGGCTCCTTGGATCTGAGCACAGAGAGACAGAGAGAGAGAAATAAAACAGCGGGTTTAGCATCTCCTCCCTTTCCCCACAAGCAAGTTTTTGTGTTTCTGTGCAGGGTTTAGAAATGGGTCACACACTGCAAGTCCAGGAATTGGTCAATGGGTGCGGTTTTATTCCACAGAGGGCGTAGGCAGTAAGTTCTCCCGTCCAGAGAGCGTCTCACGTTTGGTGGGTGCCTTCTGTGCCACCAGTGGGCGCTGGCGTCACAGAGAGGGTGGCCGTCACCCTCCAAATTCTCCTTACTGCTTAAGCACCTCGCTTCGGTTTACAGCACGCAACGGCGGTGGTCCTGAGACCCGCCGGGCCGTTGTGTGTGTGTCAGGAGCACATCACGCTGTCAGGACAGGAAGACCTGGGTTCCAAGCTAACCTTTCAAGTTCTCAGATCGAACCGGCCAGGGCTGGCGGCGCCACGGAGGTACGGATGCTCTGAGGCTCCTTCCTAGGGGGCAGAGGGTGTGATGCATGGGGTCCCCCGTGCTGGCATACATAGAGCAGCGCAGTGGTCTCAGGAGACTGCCAGCCCCCCCTTGGCTGCAGGCCTCTTGGCAGGATGGAGCTACGGTTTGAAGATGGGGAAGAGAGAGGGGGATGTTTTAAATGGAGGAACAACTGGCAGCCCAAAGCAACGGGGTGGGGTGGGGGTGGGGGGAACGTCCCGTGACACACGCAGGGCCTGGGCTATTTCTCTCCCACCCCCTGTGGCAAAAACGACCGACCTGGACGGGACAGACCAAGGACGCTTGCCCCTACGATGGGCTGCTAGGGGTCAAGGAGGCACAACCAACAAAACACTTCAGAAAGGTAAAGCGCTGCCTGGCCTTCTGCAGCAAAAACATTGCAGCAGCAGCAGCAGCAGTGGCAGCATCCTGACCACATATTTTTTGGAGAACAGCTGGTGGCACTCTTGAGCGAGAGGAACCAGCGGTCTGTTGGACGCTGCTCCTTGCTGTTGCACCTCGCAAGGGGCAGGCCGCCAGCGCTCTGGCAGCCTCCCCCTTACCAAGAGAGCAGAATGCACCTCCCGAGGAGGAGGCGCAGTTTCCTGCCAAAGAACGACACACGGAAGGAGGGAGAGCCTCTGCAGGGAGCCAGCAGGCAAGGACATAAGAGTCATTTCCAAAGGAGAGCCAAGAAAGAGGGCGGCTGCCCTCGCAAGTCAAAGGAGCCGTCCATCCGGAGGGGAAGGAACCCCCCCCCCGAAGGGAGGGAATTGGGGCCCACTCCGTTGGGGAAGTTACCTCTCGTATCCTGGGGTACCAGATGTGTTCCGTGTGAAGCAGCTCCGTCGTTCCGTTGGTAACTGTTACGGCTTGGGGAGGGAAAGAGAAAAAAGGTCTCATGATGCCCGAAGGCGGGGAAGGGACTCCCGACGCAGGAGGGAGCAAATTCTTCCAACACCCCATATCCCTACGTTCCTCACTGGCCACAAGGGGAGCCACAGGACCCCCCCCAAAAAAAAACCCAAAATTACAAGGCAGGAGGCCGAGCTGCCCCCATCCCTGATTGAGAAACCTTTTGTCCTTTTTTAAATATTATTTATCTTTTTATTCTTTATTTCTTTGTAGTGATTGTTGTAATCGGATCTTTCTTATCCCTTTTGTTAACTGCCCGGAGTTCTTTCGGAAAGACGGGTGGTATAGAAAGAAAGAAAGAAAGAAAGAAAGAAAGAAAGAAAGAAAGAAAGA
>JAHTLZ010000327.1:20813474-20849614 GCA_023846285.1 Phrynocephalus versicolor
GCCAGCTTTTCTCAGAGCAGTTATTGGGAAGATTAAGCAAGGTGTTTAAATGTACGTTACATCTCGTGATAAGCGATCATCTCAAAAACAGTTTCCATGCCATCTTCTTTGAAATAGGTTTGGGGTGTCCTGGGAACTTGACACCAGTTCTGAAGGGCTTCAAAGCAACTTCCAGCAAAGTGGGCTGAGTCATCAGGGCTGCCCTCCTAATAACAGCTCTGGCCTTGTTCGCTCGCACGACTGACACCTGCAATTATTTGCACCATGTGTTTTGCAACACTTGACACCTGTTTGCCCGACTGGGGTGGAGTCGGTCTTTTTGGTCTACTCACCTGGTCTACCCCTGAACAAACATCAGCTATCATTTTCCAGTTACCTATAACTCTAATAAGTAATTTCAAGACACTGTGGCTGGCAAGCAAACCCAGATGTCTTTGATGCTCCAAAACACAAGACAGACACAATCGATTCAGAATAGAAACTGGGCCCAAAGAGTCTTTAAGGCTGTGTAAGTAATAAATGTTAAATCATGGATTAGTATTACAAAGGCAAGCCACATCATGGTTTAGCGTTACTAGTGCGAGCCATGGCGAGTTCTGGGTTTCTTTACTATCCCCTTCTATTTCTTCCCCTTCGCATTGCTATGAGTTCCGAAGCTTTGGCATCTATTTTAAACCAAATGCAGCTTCTCCTGATGTAAAAAAATATACCCGCTCAAAGTACAATTAATCTCCACCAGGGGCAGTGGAAACAAGCCAGCATCCAACCACAGATCACAAATCTGGTTGGTTTTGGCTAACAATAACTATATTTAGCCTTGCTTCAGGGTCTAACTGTAATTAGAAGCGGTGCTCATCACACTGTTTCCAAAGCTGCCCACAACCCCCTGGACTGTGTGATATAATCTGTTGCAAGTTTAAGGCTTGTTTGCTTCTTAAATATATATAATTTAAAAGAAATGGATCACACTAACACTGAACCTAGGTATCTGGCTGAGGAGCCAGAGGTTGGGAGTTCGATACTGCGCATCCCAAAAAAGCCAACTTGTGCAAACATGGGCCAGCTGCACAATCCCAGGGCCACACCAGAAGAAGGGGATGGGAAAGCACTTCCGGGTCTTCTCCACTTGGAAAACCCATCACTCCAAGTCTCAACCAAGTTGAGGTTCCACGATGATTGATAACACAGGACAACCTCCATCTCGCTCAACTCTGGTAAGGGAGACGGAACAGAGAAAGGGAGCAGAGGCATTTTTATTTTTTTTTGCTTACCTGTGTTGTTGCATTTCCACTTGTCCAAGGAGAGGATGGCTCTTGCAGGGGCCAAGAAGGCAAAAGCACTGGCTTGGAACAAAGGTAACCTGAGGGAAACCAAAGGATCGGGGGCGGGGGGGGAGGGGGAAGAGTTAACAACTTAGACTCCTGTGACTGAGTCATCAACTCCTTTGTTAATATCTCCTCCTTGGAGAAAAAAAAGGCCTGGTTGCTTTAGTATTGGTTGGACCTGGTTATGAAATACTTTGAGAAATGCCAGAGGAGAGAACAATGAAAGGGTTCACATTGCAAAGAATTTGTGAATCACCTGGGTGAACCCAGAGGAGACAGGGAGCAGAACTGTTTTAGCCCATCAGTAAAATGGAAATATTACACTCTTCCTACAGTATATACCACGGAAGCTGGATGAGACACTCACATCATGCTATGGTTATATAAATCACGCTCAACTGCCTTTTCTTTTTCTTTCTGTTTAGAGGTCAGTTACAGCAGTTATACCTTCCTCAACAACAACAGAACAGCCTAATGACTTCTTCTGAGCCTTATTCAAAGGCATGGTTTTAGGCCCTGCATAGCTCGATGATCCCTGTCACAGTGGGGCACTGCCAGGGGCCACGGTGGAGGACAGAGCGGTTACCTGAACCAGTGGTTTCCCACCTTGGGTTGCCCAGGTGTTCTTGGACTACAATTCCCAGAAGCCTTCAGCGCCAGCTGTGCTGCCCAGGGTTTTCTGGGAATTGCAGTCCAAGAACACCTGGGTGACCTGAGCTCCCAGCGTAGGCAACCTGAAATGTGACATGTGCTATGCATACACACAAAAGGCTTTTCAGTCCAGAGAAAGGCACTCAATAGCCACCTCAACAAGCATTCAAGTAATAAGGGATTCCTTTAACCCATTGGATTCTTAAGGAGACACTCTGACGCCCACTTCTTTATTCTACAGTAGGCTAAGTACCACACACATCCCTCCACACACATGTTTCCTTTTCAACACTGGGAGGCTCATTACATGCACAATTTAAGTGTTTTGTGTCACAGCACGAACGCAGATGAGTTTTGTGGATGACCTGTGATATGTAAAGTGAACCATGCAGCCTGCTTGGGCTGGAATTCTCTGTGCAATTTATGTACAGTACAGACTAGTAGACAAGGCGTGTCATGGCATCAGCATTACCAAGTTAACGTCAAGGAACACCCAACGACAGCTATAAAATTGGCAAGGAAGGTAGATGGGGTGACCGTTAGTTCTTGTTCACAAGTGGCTTTACTGGCACAGGGACGTTTTTTTCTTGGCAAAAGAATAAGTATAAATTCTGAGTGGGTGACTCAACCTCCGAGATAATTCTTGGCCACAACACTATGCCCCTGGCAAAGCAGGCCTGCCTCTGCCCGACACCCACAGTTTTCTTTTAAAGCACCCCTAATTAAATGTACGCAATTAAATACATTCTTCAAAAATTATATCACAGTTTGCTTTGATTTCAAGTTGGCATTTGCTTCTGCAGGGAGACAAGAAAAAGAATCACCCCGTTTCAACAAACCTCGGTGAAGTCTCATATAGGACCTAAATTCAACATCTGCAATGATGAGGACTGCTAGCTTCCCCATCTTCGGGAATACTTGGGCCTGCTCTTGGGTTTGTGTAGAACCTCCAGATCATTTTAAGCGTTGCAGCCGTCAATCCACCTCTACAAAGAGCTCAGTCACAAGAACCACTGAGGAACCTTGCACAGCCTGGCCATAGGCTAATGTGTCCCCACCCCACCCCCACTTCCCCAAACCGGGTTCAAAGTTGAACTGTAGCATTTGCTTTCTAAAAAAGTGTTTGCCACTTATTTAAGAGCTGGAATCTTACTGATTTGTTCTGTCAGGGTATCGCAATGGGTACAAACTGCAGTGGAGAACGGCTGGTCGTTTGTGAGCTGCCCACCGTATCATTTTTCACTGACCAGCACATGCAGGTGGCAGGCAATGGGGGTTGGAACCGGCAGCTTCTGAACTAGTAACACTTCAGTGCTCAGTGCTGTATACGCAACTGCACTCACATCGGCGTAAAAGAACAATAGGATTCTGGCTACTCTCTTTCTATATTGCCTCACCAGTCAGTCAAGTTGGTCAACTTCAGTATTAGGACTGAATACAAATCCAGAACTACAGGCTGTTCAGCTGGCTGGAGAGCTCGTTGGCGGAGGGTCTCTGGATGCAGGGCCAAAGATTGGAAGTTCAAATCCCCACTGGGCCAGCCTGGTTGGCCTTGGGCAAAAGTGCACAGTGCCAGGGCACTCCCGGAAGAAGAGAAGCATAAATGAGTCCTAAATATGCTCTACTTGGAAAACCCTGAAAAGGGACACCATAGCTTAGAATGGACCTCATGTGCGCACGCACGCACACACGTGCACGCACACACAGACAATCCTTGGTTGTCATGTGAAATGTTCCAAAATGGAGCAAACATAATGGGGATACACACAGAAGGATCTGGACCTTATAGCCTAGGAAATGTGCATCCAGTCATTTATAGATAATATCAATTATCTCATGTTCTACTAATGTACCGCTACCTATGCTGAGGTCACTAAGCTGGCAAGAGCAGTAATTAAAATTTCAGCACATTTTGACCATGTGGAGTATAAACGCTTCTAGCTGACTCAGGCGTGTTGTGGAAAAACAACATGTGGTTAGAACTGCAGGAAAAGATGTCTCAAAAAGTTGGTATGATATGAAATCATGTCGGATTGTTTTTTTTTTTTTGACGCTACAAGTCTTGAGTGTTCCTCCTCTTAATCCTGAAGAACATTAGACGATTACGTCTCGGTATATCAGTGGCTTAAATTCTTAGAATCGGTATGAATGCTATCCTGCTAGGTAGCGCACTTGGGAAACAGGGGATCTTGACCTTCCAGAGCGTAGCGAGGTTGATGTGGAGAGTGAGAGAGAGCGCAAAACCATATTGCCTAGTGCCTGGCATAAGGGTGTCAACAGTCCTGATCTCTTACCCATGGCTCAGGGAAGAGGAATCGGGCCTGGACTCCTGAATACCTTATTTTTCTCATCTCTCGCTTCCTTTTGTAGTCTTGTCTCAGCTACATTAACTGTTCTTTAATGCTTACCGCTAGGTGGGATTTCAGTTTTACGAGCCTCTGAGGTTCCAATTACCTGTCATTTTGTTTTTCATTATCTCGGTATTTGTGGCAAACAAATGATTTTAATAAACCGCTACGCTGTTTATGTTTTTTTTTTAAAAAAATCACATTCCTCATTTGTTATTAGTATCTTGTTCTCCCACTGCTCCTCAGTGCAGCAAGCGCCACCCTAAGGAGTGGGGAAAGCAGAGAGGCTCAAGCCATGAGAAAATACGTCCCAACAGACCCATTATTCTCATCACGTAGGTAGCAAGACGCTCGCCAGGCTGAGGAAGGTGGGTAGACTGGGTCGCGAGAAATCCTGGGAGATGAAAACCGTTAAAGGGTCAACAGAGAGTCTTATCCTCAAACTCACCTGCACCCAAACGTTGTCTGTAGCAAGGTTGTAATTCCGACGCAGAAAAATATGGTCCCAATCAGCTGGCTGGTAGCCCACTGGTCAAAGCCGACACACATGGCGTCTGCGAGCAAGAACGGCACGGCTATGGTGCCGCTGAAGCAGGTCAAGTAATGCTGCAAAGGCAAAAGGGGGGGGGTATCTCCTTGACAAGTCAGTCTTCATGATTGCCCTCAGGCTATTAATACCATTACAATGGCAGTCTAAACCCTCTTTCCCAACGGAAGGCATTTCCAGTTTGGATTCTTCTAAACCGATCATGTTCAATAACGTCCAAGCAATCGTGAATCAGTGCTGACATATGAATAAATGCATTTCCGGGCAAACCTTTTCAGAAGGAGCTAGGGCTTTAAATTTTAAATGATCAAATATAAATGAGGTTAAATTCCTGTTAGCACACAACAAAGACAATACGAGCCACTTCTAAAAGCAGGGTTTTAACAAGATAGAGGTATGTTGCCCTGCAAGACCAGGACACTGGCCAGCAGAAGGAAGGAGGATCAAAGTCATCCTAAGGTGATAAATGGAGGCTACAAATGGCTGTATCAGATAAAAAGCACGTACTCTCCCCAGCATTCAACCTCTTTCTGGGGGAGTGGGCACTGCTCAGTTACAGAGTGCCTGGCTCTGGATCCCTCGGGATCAAATGTATCTCTCAAAGGAAATTGTCTAGGAGATTGAAGGACTGCTGCCAATCAGAGCAAGGAATATAGGGGCCAAAGCCTGGCTCTGTCGGAGGCAGCAGCATCTGTTCCCAGGTTTGAACAACTTCATCTGGAAAGCAGTGACACTTTTCACTTGAATTGCTCTGAATCAGAGGATACCTGCCTACACAGAGGGGCGTTCACAATAGGGCCATGCCAAAGACCTTTCATCCTTGAAGCAAAATAGCCCAAAGCTCTCTCTTTCATCTTATCCTCAGGGAAATGAACAGAAACAAGACGTATCCTGCCCAGATCTGGCTGGAAGGCCTGCAAGAGGGTTAACTGTTCATTCAAAATGATGACAACCCAACCTCTGTGAGATTCAGGAGAGTGCACAATTTACAGTGCTCCTGCAAAAGCTTGCGTTTATTTACACAGAGGGGGAAGGATTATGCAGAGAATTGTGTCCAAGGGTCAGATCTGCCCTAAGAGAATTAATGGAACTCCTAATTGGCTGCCTGAGGCAGACACCTCTCTTGGTTTTCAAAGGAAGGCCTCCTCTGTTGGCTCAGACGTCACATCCTGGATATCCCAGGACCACACTCTGGTAAAACAGTGGCATGAAAGAATGGACTACATTTCTGATGCCCAAACCATGGCACCAAGTTGGACCTAATAACTAGATTTATCAGCATTACGGAGTTCATACTAACCTGGGGTTCCTTCCTAGATGATTCAAACATGATTTCAAGTAGACAGCCCCAACTCTTGCCCCTATAAGGGAGCTCTAGAAAAACAATATCCTATGCTGATCAGATCACAGTATGCTTCATTCTGCTGCTCTGCTGAAGCAGTAACAGGAGACCAGCCCTGGCTTCTCATTGTCCCAATTGTAACAATTAAAATCAGAGAACTAGTACCAATGGCAAGACTGGCTGCAGTCCAGGTTCAGATTCTGCCACCTCAAACCTCTCTCCTGCATCAGTCAGCTTCCCCCCTTCCCTCTCTTGGTGAGCAAAATGTATGATTCATCAGGAGTGACACAAAATTCTTATTTTATTACGGTAGGTGTTGACTGTACCTGTAACCCCAAGAATATGCAGAGGTACCAGGGAGGGACGTCCTCAATGGTGTATATCATATCCGTTCTTTGTGCGTCCGAGCTTCCAGTGCTGTCTAATGTCTCTGCCAGAGAACTCTGTCAAAAAACAAGGGTATCAGCAACAATGGAATACAGCGGATGGAGGAACCCAAGTGCTCCACATTCTACCTGGAGAACACAGTCCTGCTTCTCAGCAGTCTGCAGGCATCGCTAACAAGGAACCTTTTTTACCTTCTGAGTGTGCAGCTCTACCATGCATGCAAAAGGGAGGAACACACTCCTCCTTTCATATAACCCACCTTCTCTCTTTTCAGATACAAAGCCATTATTTGCTTCCTGTGATATAACTACAACAATCTGCCAAAAAAGATTAGGGACTTTTTGGATTACATAGACAAAGAAAGGAGAGTCATCACACCACACAAACCAGTTAGGAAAGGTTATGTTGTTTTTAAATAAAAGAACCGGAAACTTGGACTTATCAAAGCATCTCAGATTGTAAAACTCTTAATGGTGCTGTTGCTTTCTTAAATGGCCTCCTACCTTTCAACGCATAAAGCAGAGGCAAATTCGAAACGAGGTTAAGTTAAAATCTAGGGAAGTCCTAGTGAGATGCAAAGCTTGTGAACCCAAGAGAGGAAACAAAGGCGAATTTAAGAGGCAGCTTCTGAGAAAAGTACAAGGTTCTTGTTGGAAAACCACTAGGCCTCAGGCCTCCTTGACTTTTAAAAGTATCATGGTTTTTAAAATAAAATATGGCTAAAAGGTGTGATATCTTTGGAAGCAGAGATGAAGAGAGGAACAGAACAAGACGTGTTTTGAATATAAAAGGGGCAGGATCCTGATTGTTCTGTCCAGCCATGGGATGATCTGATCTGCACACAAGTCTGCAGAGGGAGGGATCGGGGATCTACTAATGTCTCTTTTTGACCAAGCTTGGGAAACACAAGGGATTTCTGCACAAGCAGACAGAATGAACCAGAATCGTGCCTCACATATCTGGGTAGAACTAAGACCCTTGCCCCTGGCATGCGCTCAAGCTTGGATGGAGGTTTATCTTGAGGATCTGAAGGATAGCGAACAGAAAGCTAGATGGGCCAATGGCCTAATTTGGTACAATGCAGCCTCGTGGACGCAGTGGCTAAAATGCCTGGACTGCAGGTAAAACTGTGCTCACGACCTGGGGTTCCATCCCAGGTAGAAGGCTCAAGGTTGACTCAGCCTTCCATCCTTCTGAGGTCGGTAAAATGAGTACCCAGCTTGCTGGGGTGTCAATGTGTAGCCTGCATATTGTAATTAAACTGTAAACCACCCAGAGACTACTTGAAGTGGTACGGGGCGGTATAGAAGCAGAACACTTTGCTTTCTTAAGCGCCTATGAATGCAACTCTAGATTCTTTGCTTCTATATAATCATAGATATCTAAGGGACTGTTTTTCCCAAGATCATCAAGGGCTTACTGAAGTCTTGCGTGTCTGACAGAAAAAGTTGATAAAGCCAAGAATAATGCCAAGCTGAGTCAATTTCAGTTCCAGGCAAATAGCAAGCTAATGCGGAAGATCGGCAACATAGTAAAGGGACAGGGAAGGGGCCTCCTGGAATAATGTGAGGGCTCTGAATACACTCAAGCATCCTCTGAGCCTCAGCAGAACCCTGTTGGATGTTCTTTCTATTCCAGAAGCACCACGGGTGTGCTTCTGACAAAAACGAAATACTGGCATGTATCGGTGCGAATGTATAGTATGGACCGAGTAACAGACCAGGATTCTGGAGAACAGGTTTCAAATCCTCATTCAGAGATGGAAATTCAGTGGAGGAGTACAACCTGTAAAACCACTCCATAACATATCCCACTGCCCTCAGGAGACCTGTTGCGGTCATGATCAGTTGGTTCCAGCTTGACACTCATGACAACAACCAACAGGTACAATTAAACTGTAAACCTCTCAGAGAGTGCTTTAAACACTACAGGCTCGTCGTACACAAGCAACATACTTTGCTTTATATCTATATCTTTATCTACATCTGTATTACAGCCCTGGTTGATCCCTCAAGTTCATGACTCATGATGCATCATTTGGTAATTTGATCGACTCAGCTCTTTTTATCGCAGAGCATGCAAAGCAGGGTAGGATGAACCAAAAAGCAGGTAAGCAGATCCTTTACTGATAACAGCGGCCCTGAGCTGCAGGATCAATAGAAGCATACAGTGAGCTGCACAGGAAGTGATAAAAATACCCCCATCTTTGGGGGTGGGGGGGTGGAAAAGACAGGGAGAAACAACAAACAGAGAGAGAAAATTAAATGCAAGCCTCGTGTTTGTTAATAAGCAGCCTACTAACAAAACCATTTAAGTATTAAAGCTGAATGACAGCAAAAATACCACTTAGCATTCATTGGCAGCAGACCTCTGAAAGGGCATATTTAGTTTACCAGCCTCAACCTGTGTAGAAAACAGGGCTTATATAACTTCCATGCTGACTTAATCCAGGCTTAACTTCAGAGCGACTATGCTGGGCTTAACCAGAATGATTTCTTGCAATGGCAAGCACATGCCTGGCACATTCTTTAAATGCCCTCTATCTCCTCAGCCTTCTCTGGTGCACCCGTGTGGTGCCTCGCACCTGAAGAAACGAGGCCAGCTGAACAAGGCACTGTTTTCCCAACCCCGTACGGATCTAGAAGCAAGAGTTTTCTAGGTGCTGTCAAGTCGGAACCGACTTATGGCGACCGTCAAAGGGCTTTCGCGGTAAGCGAGATATTTAAGGAGTGGCTCAACGGATTCCAGCCCACCAGCGCGTCTCTGGAGTTGAGCCGGGACTCGGAACCAGGCCCCCAGAGCCCCAGACCATCCTCACTCTACTACGACCCACTGCACAGGCATCCAACCCCCCTGAACTCTGTGCACGGGTTCAAACGAAATAAAGAAAGACGGGGTTTGTTCCCAGGGATATTTTTATAAGTAGTACATAGCTGCGGTGTTTTCAGTTACAGCAATTTGCAGCAGAGCTCTTTATGCAACTCTGGAAGTGCATGGCGATCTGCCAAGTTCTGGCCTCTTCGCTGTGCGAGAACACTCTTAATGCCACCGTTATCAAACCGCTAAATCAGATGGCTCTGTGGAGAATGACTTGACGACTAGCGATGGGCATGAATTGATGAACAAACAGGGGGGAAAATCACGAGATGGGCTAATTTGTTGATTTGTACTCCTCAGAAGTGGAAAAAAAATGATCAATTTGCCAGGAAAACAACAACTGCAAATTGGTCATTTGTAATTCATTGACCTTGATGAATCATCATGAATCAAAACAAATTGCCATTTCTCCCCATCTCTACCCATGCTTTGGCCTTCACCTGGTTTCTGCTTGTGAGCGTGGAGATGAAGAGAGGTGGGGCTGAATACCATCATCCATGAGTAGGAAGCCATCGGCTTGTTGAAAGCTGTTACAACAGGCCATGCCTTTAACAAGCCAAGCAGAGCTTAGGGCTGACTGGGCTGGAGCATCCCCTTAGCAATCCAGAGAAAATGGATCGCCTGTAACTCACACCCAACTTGCAGTGCTCCCCTCCCCCCACCCCCGCACACACATTTTAATGGGGTGTGTGGGCATGCACACTGCTGCAGGGAACATGCCAGGGAGTTGAGGACTATGGGAGAGGAGAGGAATGCCAGGCCCACTCCCATATCCCCCCCCTTTAATTTTGCTTTTGTAAAGGTGTTTATGAGCACTTTTGGGTGTACAATCTAATTCCATTTTTTTTTAAAAATAGAATAACACATCCCCATATATGTGGATGGAGGCGCAAAGGAGAGACGAAGTCTAAGATACGGCAACTGTCACGCAGAGCAAGGGGCAGGTGATCCCCAGCAAAGGGATCCTTGCTTCCTGAATGAAGCCTCTGCAGGACGCCTCCTGTATGGCAAGAGCTCTTTCTGGTTTATCTTAAGTAACCACCCTTATTAAGTTAAAAATAGCCCTAAAACCAGAAAAAAACGAGAAGCGGGTGAACAGGGAGGTAGGAAAGTGGATGATTTTATCTTCCCTGAAATCATGGTGTATCTGTACAACCCAGAGCTGAAAACAATAGATTCGGGGACACTTTAAACTACAGTAGGGCTTGGTGTCATGTGTCATAGTAGATGGTGGATTCAATCTGTTTTCTTCCCCAACAATGGAAGTCTGGTCTGAAAGTATATGGGGGCATGGGTAAAGAAAAACTCAAAATCTGAATAGAAAAGCAAGACTAGGCTAGGTGATACCTTTATAGGGAACTAGTAAAATAAAATAACATTGCAAGCTGAATTATCTTTGGAGCATGGAGAACACAGTCTTCCAGTGATAAAGTGGGGGAAGAAGAGAAGTTCAAAAGAGAAGTGTTAAAAGAGATTGGCTATTTTAATGTTTAGCTCAGCTCAGCTCACTCTAAAGCTTCAAAGCTTCGCTCCACTAAAGGTACCAAATCAGAATTAATATTATAAATAATCCACCAAGAATGCTGCAATCCTTATTATGTAACACCGATGACAAAAGTAAAATGTAAATAAAACATTTTGCAAAGATTTTAAGAGCTGCTTTAATTCAGATTTTGGCGACTGCTTCCTTTCATACTCACCTTGATAGGAAAAGAGGACAGAACCACCTGAGCTTAACAATTCGCAATGGAGCAAGCAAAGTTTTCAGGACAGAAAAAAATGGTTATGGAAATATATGAGTGAGATCTATGTTCTTCCTTTGTAATCTACCTCTTATGTCTCACTCAGGGCCCCACAAAAGCAGAAGGTGGTGGTGAGGGGGAAATCACAAAGTCCCTGACAGGGAAAAAATAATCTCAATAGGAGGAGTCTGAATAGACTATGAGGACCATGGTGATGATATCTGAGGGCCAGCTAGGAATGAAGGCAAAGCCATGTTCTGGAATGCTCTCAAGTAACCTGGACACTTCTCTAGAACAATGTTGTTGTTGTTGTTCAGTCGTTCAGTCGTGTCCGAATCTTTGTGACCCCATCATGGACCAGAGCCTGCCAGGCCTTCCTATCCTCCACTGCCTCCCAGAGTCTTGTCAAATTCATATTGGTTGCATCAATGACACCATCCAACATCTAGAACAATGGAAGAGCACTAATCTAGGGTGCTTAAATTAATTTAGTAAAACAAAAGCATGTTGTGTCAATTCACCCATGCTATATAAATAGCCAGAAGTGGTTTGCACTGTAGTACTCTGTTGGGAAGAACAACAATAATACTCAAATACCATATTCCTAAAAATTCTAATATTTACATGGAAACGATTTGTCTTGGAATGCTTGCCTATATTTTAACCAGCACATTGGGAGTAGGAAATGAAGGCACAGAGAACTGTTAGTACAGTATACTGATTTTTACCATGCCTAGAATTGCAGACATCTAAATTGTTCTTAGGGAGATGATCAGAGCTGTGCTCCTCAACTTTTCCAGCTGTTCAGTTTAATGAGGGGAGGGGAAAGAGATTTCCACTCCACATCGCTGGGTACAATGTTGATCTGATGGCGTTAGGGATGTAGGGAACAGCTCTTTAAAGTAAGAGTAATGAGGCTACCGTGGTCTCTTGGGAAATAAAATTCGTTTTTGCTCCCAGAAGTAGAAAACCCAGTACTAGGGCAGAAGCTACCCTATCAGGGAACATGTTTCTTCAGCCTTGGCAGCTAGACACGGAGAACCACGGGAGAAAATAATAATACATTAGATTATAAAGTCAAACTAAGTCTTGGCATCCGGAGCCTACTGACCCAGTTGTATAACTTCATCCTATTAGTTAAGCAGGCTGCGCTCACTTAATCCCCTTATAATTGCTACCATCTACAACTCTGGAAATAATCTAGGTGGTCCAATGCTTCCAGTGTTTCCCTTGCAACTCCCTGGCGACCAAAATTAATCTCCGAAACAAAGGTGGCATTAGCGGCAAAAATGCTCAGACATTTAGCTTTCCTGAATAAGCGCAGTGTTTACAACTGGGACTCTGGAAAGAAAGAGGGCGAGTTCCATAAAACAAATCTCGAGGCTGCAAGGCTAAATATAAAAATGATTATCTCCGTTCATAATAACTGAGGAAACGGTTGTGGAATCCGGAAATCCACTGATAAATTATCATGGCTCAAAGCACACCACAAACGATGATCTTCTGATGAATTGACGCTGACTATTGGCTTTCATTTCTTATCAAACAATCTGGGTTTATAGTATTAAAAAACTAGAGATGGGCCGAGACTGCCATCCTGGTGGTCCGTGCTGGTTCATTTCTCGGCCCAAGAGGTGCTGGCCGCTTCCCAGCCGCACCTCAGGTGCCCACTTGGAGCCCACTTGGAGGTGGGGCAGAGATGCTGTGGCACAGCCCATGGGCAGGCGCCTTTCAGAGGACATGGGCCTGGGAAGCACCGAGCCACTGTCCGGCTGAGAAACAAACCGGTACGAACCACTGATTTGTGCCCATGTCTACAAAAAACCCTTCGCCTAAGTGAGAAAAATAAGTGCAGTTAAGTTGAACTGAATTTAACTTTTTCGGATCCCATGTAAGAGTTTGGGAAAGTAGATCTTGATAGAATCTGGAATTAGTTGAGCTCTTACTTGCAGAACTGTGTGATTCATGTTTGCAAAAAAAAAGTCTGAAAATGTGATGGGTTTAAAAAGACAGAACAAAGCAAGATTCAGACGAGAAGTGGGTTCTGTGCAACAAAACTTTCTGCGTTGTGTTTTACAGCCCCCTGCCTTGCTGGAAAACGTCCCACTCTGTACGGTTGTGTAAACTCTGTGTGTTGATGGCAGACTACACAAGCTACACAATTCATTCTGCAATCAGAATTTAGACGATGAGATTAATTGGGAAGATGAGGGGTCGCCATATCTAGGGACATGGCCTTGAAGTGGTGACAAAAGGCGTGAATGTTGGGAATCAAAGGCAAACAAAGAAAACCACCAAGATAAGTCACCAGGCATTCCAAAAGGTCTGGGAGGAGAAGAGAGATACGGAAAGAAACGAGAACCTTGCCAGGATTGCTGATGTCTGTTCTTATCGGCCATGGGTCACCGTGCCTAAGCCTGTTTTCCACAGTTTCCCGTAGGTTTTCCATTCTCACCCCTGATGTTTTTTCTTTCTCTCTTATGGCAACTTCTTGGCAGCTGTGTCAGAATATCTCCAAATTTTAAACCAGGGGTCCTCAAAGTTTTCAAACAGCCGGCCGGTCCACCACCACCCAGATACCACTGGGGGCCGGATCACAGTCCAAAAGCAGCTGCGGAAGTTGGCTTGCTCACAAAACAGGGGGTCGGTGGGGGGGTTGCAATTGGTCCCAGGGGCCGGATTCAGGACCTTGGGGGGCCGCATCCAGCCCCGGGGCCTTAGGTTGAGGACCCCTGTTTTAAACCAAGAAATATAAAGAAAATACGGTGTCTAGAAATGGTCACTTAATGACTGTAAACTGCCACTGAACAACTGAAGTCAAAAAGACCGTGGAACCATGCACGGTTATCAGGGTGGGAGTTATTTGGTGGAAAAGTAGACCATCTCCCCTCCCGTGTGACCCATACTGCTCATGTGACGGGAAAGCAGAGGGGCATCGGGTGGCAGCTTCACAAAACCGACTTATCCCATGACAAGATGAGTTACGAGAACCAAGACAGTGTCAACTGGTTGCAGGAGTCCTCATCTGTCCTTCCCCCTTACCCTGTTCCTGAACTAGGAGAGGGAAGGTTGACACCTCTGTTTCTCTACGGAGCTGCCTTGACTATTACTCGGCTGCCTGCTTGTCCCTTCTTAATCTTACCCAAATGCCTCCTCACACTGCGAACACACACACTCTTCTCTTTAGATCAGCATCTCCAAACAATAATTTGCTCAGTCAAACCTCTGGACGCCTCTGAGGCCCACAAGCACCCTGACTTAAATATTCGGGACATCATTTTGACAATTTCCTCCAGCGACTGTCAAGGTACCTTTTCTGCAATTCCATTTTCCGTAGTATAGATTGCCATAAGCTCTGTGTCTTCATTATCTTGATCTCCACTGGATGTGGCTCCACCATTTATTACAACCTAGGGAAAAGAAAAAGAAAGATACTCCAATGCAGGACCTTCTAGGAAAAGCACTCTGACTGCGTTCAAAATAAGGAGCCCAGCAGTAATCTTTAGAGGAGGGATCTTTCTAAGACATATATAATTCTTATCAAAATGGCCAGCTACAAGATACACAAAAGACTATCTGAAACGGAGAGCAGACCCGGTTGATAAAAATTACTGTATATACTTGAGTATGTCGACCCGAGTATAAACCGGGGCCCCTAATTTAAACCCCCAAAACTGGGAAAATTTATTGACTCAGGTGTAAGCCTAGGGTGGGAAATGCAGCAGGGCCTGGCCTTTGTGAGCTGGGTGTGTGTGTGATGTTTAAAATGACTTTTAGCCACTGAGGCAAGTGCTTGAGTTGGTGGCTAAAAGTCATTTTAAACATTGTTTTAAAATGACCTTTTAAAAAGTCATTTTAAACATTGGGGGGGGGGTCAGGAGAAGTGGCACACAATGTTTAAAATGACTTTTAGCCACTGACCCAAACTTGCCTCAGTGTCTAAAAGTATTGACCCGAATATAAGCCGAGGACCCCTTTTTTCAGCCCAAAATTAGGGCTGAAAAACTAGGCATACAGTATATACAGTATACCTTTCCTGACTAGAAGTTGTTGGTAGCATTCACCTTCCTCCTGCCATCTGCCAGTATCTCTTCACAGGTGGAACAAAAGTCCGCTCTCTTACATAGTGCATGAAGA
Organism: Phrynocephalus versicolor; assembly: GCA_023846285.1. Taxonomy (NCBI): domain Eukaryota; kingdom Metazoa; phylum Chordata; class Lepidosauria; order Squamata; family Agamidae; genus Phrynocephalus; species Phrynocephalus versicolor. Next base: position 20,828,831 of record JAHTLZ010000327.1, read on the forward strand.
AGTAGACCCAGATTGTTCTGAATCCCCCACTGTTCAGCATCAAGAATTAAGAGGAAAGTGGGGGGGGGGGGGAACGTCTCATCCTCCTCCTCCACCTTGTACATGACGTCACCCACCTCTGTCACTTTCTCCATCCGAAATTGCCCCTTTTCTAAACTAAACAGCTGCAAGATGCATAACCTTTTCTTAAAGGGGAATTGTGGTGACCCTTCATCCCTTGGGCTACCTTTTTCTCCACCTTACCTAGCCCTACAAGATTTTTTGCCCAGTGACCAAACTGCAGATGACCTGAAGGCATCTTACATCATAAGGACCTGGTGGAAAGTCAGGACTTTATCTAGTCAGTGAATAGCCTTCCGTGAGATATAAGAGCCTGGTCACCTAAGCTTATCTGTTGGCTGAACAAACGAATCCTTTCACTAGGAGGCATGCTCAGAATCATTGCTTGATCCTGGAAGTATTTCGTTTTGAACACTTCCCCATGCGGAAAATACACCCAGGTCTTTCTTTCTTTCAGGAATCTCCCATTTCAGCTTTTACAAACAAATCTCTTCTCCAGGACTGAGTCGCTGAAGAGCTTTCAGGACAAGAGTCTAGTTCCAGATGGTGCCTGTGATAAAAGTGGGAGGCGTGTTACACAGGTCACTGCCAGCTCAACGTTTCACCATGTTAAAAAAAAAAAAGCACTTTCTCTGCAATAGCACTGCTAACTGGACTGTGTCAATCGGTTGCCTTTTTAAAGATGTAGTCCCCGGAAGCACCTAGTTGAATACTGCAATACCACCTATCAAGTTCAATTAGCAAAAGTGGAAGGGAGAGGCCGGTGCATGGAAAACAGCCCCCATAAATGCTAAGGGTAAACTACGTAATGCATTTGAACATTTAAACTTACCGGTAATGTGAAGAAAGTCGGATGCTTAGATTCATCTTCATATTTTCCTTCTGTTGGGCTCCCAGCCTCTACTGATTTAGAAGTGGTGTTCTTGCCAATCCCCATAGCTTCCAGCTCGCTCAGGAAATTCACAAAGTCACTAGGTTTTCAGTGCAGGAGATGAGTTTTTATATATATATAGAAACAGTAGCACCTCAGAAGTCAGAAGTCAGACGAACATCACAGGCCTTTACAATGGAGCGTTAGGTCCAGCAGGTAACGTGTCTACCACGTCTAGAAAGGAAAAGAGGGAAAAAAACCAGTGAAATATGTTTTGTAATATAGGCTGACAAAGTATTTATAGCTGCTGAAATAATGTCACTGAAGGGTAATGTTAGGACAAGTCATTACATTGAGAATTTCAACCAATGATCAAGGTTTCCCCATGGGATACACCCAATCGTAACCTCCCCCATAGCATGCTAGTAACAGGAATGTGAATTATTCAACCATCTTTGTTCAGCACATTCTCCCAATGCCCTAGAGAAACTGGCACCATTTTCAAAAAGTTTTACCTCTCTGAAAAGAAGCCAAAATGCTGAATGGAATACTCCCATTTTGCCTTCAATTCCATATGCCTCCTGTCTGTCTCCTGCTTACCCTTACAAAATTTTAGATGACAGCTTTAAAAAAAAGCCCCTGGGGCCTGCCTTTTGATTTGTCCTTACGAAATGCCACGGCCACGGATGGCTTTCTACTCATAATATTCATTAGATGGGTCTTTGCTCTAGATCAGGAGTGGCCAAAATGCAACTACGGAGTGAGTCATTTTTCAAAGAGGTCAAAGCCCCCCCCCGCATTATTTAATGTGCAAAAATGCCCTTTAAAAAAAAAACAGAGGCTGATGTCCAGTCAGTTTTAACCTTCCTCTCCGTTTTGGTACCTGTGGGGCCTCCAAAGAGTATGTAGAAGAGAATGGGCCCCCAAAGCTGCCAGTGTCCCCCCAACACAGAGACACTTTTCTGCAGATAAAACAATTTTCAAACAAGGCTTTCAAATGACACAAAATGCCCACGTGGAATCTGTTTCTCTGGAACAATGGCCGTCACCAAAACCAGTGTGATTGGTTCAGATTAACCCCAGTCAAAAATCGGAAGGGACAGAAATGAAACCTATGTATTCCTGGCCTTTCGAAATATCAACACAAATGACTCAGTTCTTGGACAGCACACCCATGCAAAAATGCTGCAGTGTTGTTCCAGAGACTCAAGACCATTCCTTCATTGGCATTATACAGATCTGGTATGCCTGAGTCTCAGGCCCGCATACCTTGCATTCTATTATTTCTCTAGAACAGTGCTTCCCAGCCTTGGCTCACCCAGGTGTTTGCGAACTACAGTTCCCAGAAGCCTTCGCTGCCAGCTGTGCTGCCTGGGGTTTCTGTGAACAGCAGCTCAAGAACACCTGAGTGACCCAAGGCTGGGGACCCACTATCTAGAAAGAGAGAATGAACTGGGTGGAGGGTCACCATACCAGTAATACTGGGGTCCGGCCACCATCTATCTCAGTGTCGGCAAACCTATGGCACGGGTGCCAAAGGTGGCACTTGGAGCCCTTTCTGTGGGCAGCCGACATCGCCCCTTCACAGCCACCTGTATTCAGGTTAAATTGTTGTATTGGCACTTGGCAAAAAATTAGTGGGTTTTGAATCGCAGTTTGGGCACTCGGTCTCTAAAAGGTTCGCCATCACTGATCTATCTTGTACGAGAGATCACTTTTATGTGAGTAATAGTCAGTGGCAAGAAGAATATCCATTGCTCACAAATATATATAGAGAGTACAGGTAAGTAACCTTCCCCTCTAGGATGAAGGTGAAGGGGAGAAATGTTCAGGGAAGTTGCAGGTACAAACAGGACTTACACCACAGTTGTAATATATATGCCATCGAGTTTTTTCTTATTTATAGGAAGCCCACATGGCTGGAGAGTTTAGTGATATAGGTGATCTGGCTGTGGAGCCAGAGTTTGGGAGATTGATTCCCCATTGCTCCTAAGAGCCAATTTAGCTTGGGTGGCCTCGGGCCAGCGGCTCAGTCGTGCCAGGGCACCCCCAGAAGGAGGGAAGGGGGAACCATTTCTGAGTATTCTCTCCCAGGCACACCCTGGAAAGGATCACCCTAAATCAGAACTGATTTGACAGCAAATGGTGACTATGATGATTCCAACATGGAAGGGGATGAATTAAGGAACTACTGTATTAGTTTCTGAGCTGAGATCATGAACTGAAGTACACAGTAACTGGAATTGTTGGAAGGGAAGGGAAGATTGCAAGCCGGGAAGAGAAAGCCCTAACACCTAGATTGGACAACAGATACACCATACAATTCTTTGTTTACATTATTTTATCTCATGGCAACTTAGCCCACAGGGTTATGCCACCTCTTAAAACAAGGTGCACCAACATCCTGACTCTTACTAGTCGCATTTCCTTCTCCAGGGCAGGGAGAGGCCAGTTTGCATTGAAATTCTGTCAACCAGCATTTGCAGTTAAAAAGCAGCTAACAAAAGCAGGGCTAACACCCAGGAAAAGGCATATGATAAATCACAAAGCCAAAGGGCAATAGGAAAGCGCTTGATTCCAAAGGCACAATAAAGAGGATTTATTTATAAAGGCACTCAAGGGTATAAAACCGATATTCATTAGCAAGACCTCAGAAGTTAGCCTGTGGCATTTTCATCAAGATTCTTTAAGAAGCCATGAATAGTCATTGAGGAATCAACATGAGAAATAAATCCCTGCGTAATCTCATTAAAAATGCCAACAAAATCAAAAGCATTCCCTCAATAGCCTGCCTAGAAAGAATGGCCCAAGACGCCTTTAAGAACAAGAAACAGGCAAGCAGGACAAATGGAATGGTAAGCCAGGAACCCTTCTGTCATAAGGAGAAGAAATAAGAAGGGAAGGTAGCCTTTTTTGAAACACCTGTCTGGCCATATTACACATAATGCAGTTCTCAGCTTTGTAGGCTGCATGTTGAAGGAAGTTCTGTTGATAGGGTTACGAGAATCCTAAGGCACTCCATGCTTTCAGGATTATAGTGGGCACCTTTTGTTTCTGAATTGCATGAGCAGAGAAGGTCTAGTTCAGTGATGGCGAACCTTTTAGAGACCGAGTGCCCAAACTGCAATTCAAAACCCACTTTTTTTTTTTTTTTTTTTTGCAAAGTGCCAATACAGTAATTTAACCTGAATACAGGTGGCGGTGAAGGGGCAATGTCGGGTGCCCACAGAAAGGGCTCTGCGTGCCACCTTTGGCACCTGTGCCATAGGTTCGCCATCACTGGTCTAGTTCAACTACATATGTTATATACCAACTACAGTCTGACCAGACTGGGGGAGCGGATGGGGTGCTCCTACAGAAAGCAGCCTCCAAGCCTCTGAGATCAGTTCTTGGGGAGAGAAATGGGACAAGGAAGAAAGGATGCCAGCAGGTGCTGTAATAAGAGAGGGGAAAAGATGAGCAGCATCAGCCATCAAAAGAGGTTGAGTCTCGGGAGCGGACCAGGAATCTTTTGAAAGACTTTTCACAGACTGTCCTCCTGATTAACAAAACAAGAATGCTTTTCTAAACAAGTCAAGTAGATAATTGCAAGATTTTGGCAAGGACTTGATTAGCCAGGGTAGTTAGGCAGCAGAGCTCATACTTTCCAGGGCCTCGGTCTCACACAAAAGGTAAGGCCCCACTTGCTAGAGAATGCCAACTTTGGAGTGCCTTTCTGGCATCGACCCATCCAGCAACTCCAACACTGCCTCGAATTCTCTTCCAGTGGAAGACAGTCCCACAGAAATGGCCCCACGAAAGCCAGGCGTTTTCCTAATGCTGTGGCTAGCCAGGCATCCTGAACGGTAAAAACCCATACAGAGATCATTATAGCCCAAAGTTGCAAAGCTGAAGGAGAGGCAGCATTTTGTCTGTGAAACTGAGATGAAGAGCGAATTCACGCGTCGCCTTTGTAACAAGAGAATGCAATTTGGCGATATCAAGAACAGAATAAAGTGACTCAGATTAGGAGGGCAGAGGCTGTGAATCCTGCTTTTGTTCATATGTACTATTCAAGAAAGTTGGATACCTCCTGCTCCTGCTTGCCCTAGTTTAAAAAAAAAAACCCTATTTGCATATGTACTGTTTTAAACTTTTAAAAGCTTGGGTCCTTTCTGAGGAGAAAGACAGGATAAATATTTTAAATAAGTCGATAAATAAAACTTTTTAGTTATCACATTCACTTTATTTAGCTCATCTTGCAAATCTTAATCAGCATTATCAAATGAGAGGATGACTTGCATAAGACCACCTCCTACATTCATCATCATCATCATCATCATCAAAATGCAGGGCTCTGTCAAGGGAAGTTGCAAAGCAATTGCAGCAACTGGCCCCATCTGATCAAAAGCCGAACAAGACAATTTAAGTACTCATAATTTTATCACAGCAGAGAAATACAGTGATGCTATTATACTTCTAAACAACAGGGCTGAGAAAGAAATCGTTCGAGCTGCGAGAACATATATAACCATTTTCAACATTAAAACACAGCCTAATGTGCTAGCTAAACTCTTCACTTACACGCATCTCCTTTCTCATTCGGTGAATTGCCTTACCTCAAGAAAGCAGCCCTGGTATCACCGCCGAAGCGAAACAGCCTCTCGCTTCCTTCCTACTGGCTACTGCTGGCAACAGAGATCACGCTTTGGCAAGACAGTCATGGTGAAGAAGGATTTTTGTATTCCAGATATTGTATAACTGTACTTCGGCCAATCAGAACGAGAGCTTTTACACTGCACAACTTAACTAAGAATACCAAGACACGCCACACAGTCACAAGGTGCCTGTGACACAAGAATGCCTCTGACATAACAAACTCTTAAGTAAATAACACAGTAGTAACAATATGCTTGATCCTTTGGAACAAAATTAAACAAGCAGTAGCGGTTCAGATACACTGCAAACCATTCCGAGTGCCCTTAGAATCACACAAACAAAAAAAGAAAGCTGGGTGATGGAGGTGGTGAATAGATGCAACCTTTTAAAATGCAGTCGCCCTTATCAGAAGTACTCTTTTCACCCCACCTCTCTTATGGATTACACATGTGTTTGAACCACTGGTTGTGGTGAAAGGGAGATCAAATGGCTTACCCCACTGCTCTGAGCTGTAGCCACAGCCATGAGGGGGCCAAGACTCCCTGGTACGTAGCCACATGGGCCATCATTTATTTACTTATTAGCAAAATTAATACAAGTGGTCTGCATAGTTCGTAAGCATGACCAATGCTCTGGTTATATACAGCAAGTTGTACATGGTGCATTTTATTTTGTTAAGAGATCAAAATAAGTTTGGACTTGATAAGAAAGTGAGCAAGGGTGGCATCTACGGCTAGGCTTCCTACAGGTGGTGGAAGCAAGAGAAAGCAAAACGCTTCAAAATTCCCAGAAATTCCACTTCGTTGAGTGTGTGTATTGTCTAAAGATCTTTAAAAACCTGTACAAATTTCTTTGATCAGCATCCTCTTGGGGATTTCTCTGTTTAAAAATAATCTTGCACAAGGGACGGTGGTACCTGGCAGTGTCCGTTGTGAAACTGGTCCCACAGCAAGTCATGGAAGTGACACTTGGCCAAAGAGCACAAACAGTTGCACTGCAAAATCCCCTGATAGGACAAAGGGGATTAGACCCACTTTGGAATGCCAGAATCTAATCCCCTTTGTGCAATCACAATACCTCTATCAACACCTTGATTATGTCACAGCTAATTCCTTATGGTATTTACAGCAGAGCAGGAGCAAGCCAGTGGATCTCTGGGGTGATCTAGAGTAGATCAGCCTGGGTTCCAAAAAACAAAAGCAGCAGCAACAGCAACAACAACAACAATGCACACATGTGCATGTGTGCACGCACATGCACGCACACACACACACACAATTCTCAGAAGTCAGGGTGCTCCTTATATCTGGCATTGCCTATGGCAGCTATGAGAACAGATTTTAGGCCATTTGGTGTTGAACAACATTGTGCTGACAGGAGGAGATGGACCAGAACACAATACAGTATAAACATCCACAACTTTCATCAACCGCTATTTCTAATAATCAAATTAAAGCTTTGGCTTTTGAAAGCTGAATGTCCAATCCAACAGTGCCACCTAGCAGACAAAGAACAAAGTGGTAACAGGACGTGAAGAATATTCATAGTTGATCAATTACAGAAAGATCTGTTCATGTTGTCTTTTTGTGAAACAAAAGCAGACTGGAGATGCTGCTACAATTCCCTCACTGTGGAAACAAATGAGCACACAACTTCATAAAAGATATATAGAAAGGTAAGGTGTACAAGATAGGGTGGCGAAGGCAATTATTATTTGAGGGGGGGGTGAGTGTACCAAACCTGACCAATCCCACAAAAAATAATGCAAACGTTTTAACTACAGGTATTTTCATTCTGGAAGCAGGGAAAACTCTGCTTCCCTTGACTAGGGGACATCCACTCAAACTGAGGGCTGGGAGAGTGAGAACAGACAAAAGAAAATATTTTTTTACCCAGTGTGTTGTTAGTCTGTGGAACTCCCTGCCACAGGAGGTGGTGATGGCATCTGGCCTGGATGCCTTCAAAAGGGGATTGGACAGATTCCTGGAGGAGAAGTCCATCACAGGTTACTACAAACCATGATGGAGATGTGTCATCTCCAGGCTTAAAACCAGGGCACTTCCAGGGCCAGATGCAGGGGAGTGGAATCAGGAAACAGATATCTAGTCTCATGCACTGGCGGGGCCACTGTGAGATACAGGAAGCTGGACTAGATGGGCCTTTGGCCTGATCCAGCAGGGCTCTTCTTAGGTTATTAACTGGCATTCCAAAACATTCATCAATTCAATGCAAGTGAACTTGTTTTCAATTTTGTTTTGTTTATGTGCAAGTATTTTGACTACAGATGTTACAAAGTGTCACAACTTGGCAGTTAGAACAGCACTGCAAACACACACAAAAGAACAGACTTCTCCAAACCAACAGATTGCAGCCCCTGGCTGCTCGTGGGTAACTTTTCCTCAGTTGCCAAAATGGGAAGGTCACCGGTTAAGGCTGGCAAATTCCGAGAGAAGCAAAAACCTCCCCCAAGTCGTGCCAGGAGGAGAGACGAAAGACCTAGCCCTTGGGCATGTTTCTTCATTCCTGCACATGCCGAAGATACGTTGAGGCTGTTCTTCCCCGATCATCCCTTGGCACTCTCTGGGGGCAACATTGGACCACCAATGTCTGCCGCTCCAGGCCCGTTCATGTTGAAATGTTACCCCCCAAGAAATCAGAACATGTAGGAACATTTCAAGGTATTAGAGAAGCAGAGCCAACAGAAGGCAGGAAGGGTGGCTGAGTCATGACAATAAACCTGGGAAGCTCTTCTGACATCACCGCAACAGCTCAGGGGCTCTTAGAAATAAAGCGGATGTCACTTTTGCCTCTAGTTTTGCCCCACCCCAATTCGAGTTCCTATAATTTATTCAGCCAATTGAAAAGCAATGAGGGTCGGGTTCAAAGCAAGTTAGGGGACCTTGGTCCCCCTGCAAGCCGTAACAAGGGTTGCTATAACTGAAAGCATGGTACTGCCCAGCCCTCAGCTTCATATTAATAACCACAAAATTGAGTTTGAGAAGGAGCTTGACCTTCTCTTTCCTCCAGTAGGCAAACAGGCACGAGCAGAATACAGATATTGGCGGAAGGCAACTCTAACGCTTCCTTGTCACTCCATATGCTGGCCAGGACTGAAGGCAGCTGCCGCCCCACAACCTCTGGAGATCTGTGCTTTACATCCGCAGCTGATGCAAAAAGGTACACCCCACCGCCACTCAAAACAGATCCACCACACTCAGCCCCGCCAATTACTGCCTTGCTTTTAACATAAAATCGGATAACCCAATAAAACAGAAAACAAAAATGCTACTATTTCTCCACACGTATGGTATCTGTTTGTACTTGATAACTCTCAGCTAGGTCGCAGGCCACGGCATAATTGTTCTACCGACCATGATTGTAAAATCCCACGGAAGTCAATCAGCGGCACTAAAGTTTTCACTGGAACCTGCCATTATTTCAGGCCATAAAGCCTTTTCTGGAACTCTAGGAAGCCAGAGATCGGGAGCTACAGAGTTCATGTTCAGTTAAAATGGTCTTTTTGGAGCAAAAGGCAATTCCTGTTTACCTACTTTGAACTTCATGTACTATTTGCACAGGAGCTTATTAAAAAACCCTTGGTTATAAACTGTGGAACCTGAAAAGTGATCTCATCACTCTTACCGGCCCAAGTGATATAACGTGGTGATAGGAACTAATATAAGAAAGGGGTAGAAAAACTGGCTTCCTGTGCACCCAAATGCTGCTTCTCATTCCCCACTATTTGCCTATTCATTGTCACTCCTAAGGGCCCTGTGTTTAAACTGTGGCCGCTGTGTTGAATTTTTGCTTCCTCTGTAAATTTCCACTATCTGGAACCACTTTGTCCATTCACCTCCAGCTGCCTTTATTGTCCAGTCTGGACAATGGTCAAGTATGCACCTACTTGGCCTCAGCTCTCTCAACAATTCTTGAGCACAATGTAAGGCACCCTTACTGAAATGCACCCTAGAAAAGCAGGTGTCAAAGGCAGTGTTTTAACTGCAACTTTTTCATTGGAATGGATATGAGCAAACCCATCATGGACATCTACCTATCAGCCCAAGAACACCCTCATCCCATCCGCAGGAGAGGGGGGGGTAGGCCTTTATTTTATGTAATTAGCCATAAATTATAAAGGATGGGACCAAAAATTATGTGGTACTGGCCCCTAGTTGCCACAGAACCAATGAACCTAGAAGTCATTTTAGTCAGGGAGATCTGAACATCAACATTAGTGTCTGTCAAACAACCCCCTTGGGTCACCCATCACCCATTCAAGATCCCCCCTTCAGCTGACAAAGGCAAAGAGACTGCTGCCCACTGACAGGAATCTTCATCCTGGCTTCAGGGGTCTGTTTCAGGCCCACGAACTCAAGATTAGTAAAACCTGGATCAGGGCAAGGTATCCAAAGAGAGACAACCTGACCCCACTTTCCCGCTTCCGGCTCCCCAATGAGGCTTCCCGCTGCAAGTACAGACCTGGTGGCCAAATGGAAGTCCATAAAAGAGAAAGTACGGTATGCTTCTACTGGAGACGGCCGTTGGTTGGAGGAAAAAAGCCAGGTTCTACAAAAGCGTCTTTCCGGATCAGTCAGAACCACAAAACGTGGTCTGCTGAGAGCCGGCCGATGAAGGAAGCTGGACTAAGTGGTGCTTTGGCATGATTCAGCAAGGCCCTTCTTGTGTTATATATACTATACAAGGCAGAGTGATATAGTCAACTTCCGCCTAGTCCCTTCTGTGTGAGAGGTGAAGCTGCAAACGAGAAGCTGACCTGAAAGAGGGGTGAGGGAGGGCAACAAGTGCTACAGGTTTTAGAGGAGAGAATAGGGGTTATTATTACACAGTAAACCCATGACAAGGGGCCTGGGGGCAGTGGTGACAGGTCTCCTCAGCGATCAACAGACCCTCAGCTAGATTCTCCACTGGTCAGGGGCTGGACTTCATGATCCATGAGGTCCTTTCCAGTTGTGCAGTTCTAATATTATTGTTGTATTACTGTATTTTTATACATCTGTCAAGAAAAGGACTGATCAAGTTCAGAATGGACTGAAATGTCTAGCATAATTACGTTCTGCTACAACTACCTGTTTTGCTGGAGGATGAAAGAAAACCTTGTTTATAACTTGCATCACAATCTGCACAATTCTACCTAAAGATAAGCACAGAATTGTCTTATTTTTCTCTTTTATGTTCTGCCCTGTTCAGGATACAGTTTGACTACCATGTGAGAATGACTGTAAGACGTACTGAAAAAGCCAAGAGGTGAACTTGATTAGATCAGCACAAGAAATAGGAAACAGCATCTTTTAAAAGAGCCAAATTCCTTGGAACCAACATCTTCAGACAAACCAACAGAGCTACTTCTTTGGCACGTATCAAAACATTTATGTACGATGCAAACCAAAAGCTTTACAAAATATTTTCAACTGGCAGGAATGTCAACAACTACAGCAAAAAAACATGTGCAGTTATGGTAGCATAAAAAGCTTGCAAGTTTAATCAACAGCAACACATCAACAGATTGACAGCTAGCCAGCTTGGAGATTTTCACCCAAACAGACGAAAACAACCCTCAGCCAGAAGTTCTGCTAAGAAACGTATTTTGCTACCATCCCAGAAGTCACAGCATTTTTGTTTTAGAATAATGATAACATGACAATAAAGTGTCACAGCAATTGCTCAGTGCTAAATATCCATTTCAGACTTGTCTTGGCCCAGGCCTTTGCCACCTCATCACTGAATTGTACAGGAGGTGTAGGCAGGGCCGTCCTTCGTGAAAAACCCTGCCTCGTGTCTCCGTTCCTTCTTCAGTCTCAGCCTGTCTCATGCTGCACAGTTGCCTCCTCATTTCTTGCATAAGGAGCCCTTCAGACGGAAATGCCCTTCAGACGCTGCTGCTGATGACTAACAGGACACGAGACGCAGAACAACTAGGCAGCAAGCAGTCATAGAAGGGGTAGTAGCAGTGTCAGTCTGTGCAAACATTAAAAGTGAAAGCAGCATAAAAATTAAAAGTAAAAATAAATAGAAAAATGTGGTGTCACCCTAGAAAACTAACTTTTTATTAAAAATGTGACTGGCCTTTATTCTGAGTTCCATTAAAGTCTGGATAATGGAATATTAAATAACAACCAGTCTCCAGATTATTTCCGGATATTACTGGGCCTATTTTCTGCATTTATATTTATTTACATTACCTGATCTATTTTCTGTCTTAAAATGTACAGTGGACCCTCGTATAACAAGCAGTTTGTTTAACAGAAAATCCCCTTAAAGGAAAAATTTTCCAGGGATAGGGAAAAACCACTTAACAGAATCGCCTATGGGGCAAATCCGTACAACAGAAAAACAGTTGCATGTAGAGATTAATCCATTTTCAATGCATTCTTATGGGAAATTTGTACAAAGGAAATTTTGCTTAACAGTATTTCATTTGGAACGAATTAATTCCTTTATATAAGGTACCACTGTGTTTATATTACTTGATTTATTCTCTCTCTCTCTCTCTCTCTCTCTCTGAGTGTGTGCACGCGTGTGTGGATAATTTCATGTTTTAGCAGTAGCTGTTTGTTTTTAGCTGAAGGTGTTCATTGAAGCCACAGCTCTTAGGCGAATTCATTGATTACATTTTCAAAGGTCATTTATGGCCACAAATGGATGCATTTATAAGCTCCTAACTTTTTGCTTTAGATTTTTTCTATATGCCATGAAAGATCAGCAGTAAGGGCAGTACATCCAATCTGATATTTAGAAATCTGGAGTGGGGGGGAGAGAGACCCATTCTGTAGCTTAGAGGGCCGACAGAGAACATGAGACCTTTTCAAACTCAGGTCAGAGTCAGTGACCCATTAAAGAATGATTATGCAAGCCTGCCATTCTTGATTGAAGGATAGGAAGCTCACTAAAAAAAAAAAAAAGCACACACACACACACACACAATTGCAGCAACTCTGTTTTCTTATTATACAATTCAGACTGTGATTGCATGTCTCTGAGTTCCGGGACAGCCATAAAATAGCTTGCATAACAGATCCCCCTTCATTCAACCAAATGCAATAAGTTCAGACTGACACAACCGACCGCCTTTGCCATGAGACACAGTAAAGTTGCTTTTTTAGTGGATAGCGCTGAATAGGACTGACAGCTCTGGCTCTCAGAGTGCAATCCATTAGGACACCTTCCTAAGCAAACGCCACTGGAATAAAAGTGATGTAGCGAAGCTCCGACATTCTGTTACGAAGGTCCCGTTCTTTTCAATGGGGCCAGTACACGAACACTTTGAACCACACTACATTCTTCATTCAGTGAGATGGTATTTTGTTCCCAATTCAGGCACCAGAATGACACAAATTCTGACCAGGGTGGCCAATTTCCAGATAATTCTTTTGCTCCTAATTACTTCAACAACGGGGATTTCCTTCCACCAAACATCTACAGTTCATAAGTGGAGGCAAAAATCTATCCAAATTGTATGTCTTTAAAATGAGTCCACTGCATGGTTGTGCATCTATGCAGATGCCCAGACACAACAATTACTTTTAACACTAAACCATATTAACATGCATTTCTGCACTCATAAATATTCTACTGCTTAGAGCCAAAGTACACATTATTTTAATGAGAATGAGATCCCCCCACTACTAAGAAGATCTGATGAGTGTTGACTACAACGTCGGCAGCTCAGTGGTTCGAATCCCAGATGCGACGCAGCAGAGCGAGCTCCCACTGATAATCCCAGCTCCTTCCAACCTAGCAATTCGAAAGCATGTAAATGCAAGTAGATAAACAGGTAACACCGTAAAAATCGGGAAGGTAAAACAGTGTTTCCTTGCAGCCATGCCGGCCACGTGGCCATGGACTTGCACAACACTGGCTCTTCGGCTTGAATACAGGGATAAGCACTACCCCTAGAGTCGGACACAACTAGCACGCATGTGCAGGGGAAACCTTTACCTTTTTACAGAGCCTAAGTTGGCGAGTTCAATTCCCAATTGTGCTTCTAGGAAGAAGAAGAGCCAGATTGTATAGCTCTGGGTGAACGGCAGTCTCAGGATGCCCCCCAGAAGAAGGGAATGAGAGACCACTTCTGAGTACCCTATACTCCCTAGAACAGCCTGAAAAGGTTCATTCTGAGCTAGAAATGACATGATGGCAAGTGATTATATTATATTCCCCAAGATGGCACCTAAGTCCTTTCTTTGACAAATCAAAATGTTAAAACTGAATAACTCTGCAGAAAAATTATTTTCCCAAGGAAACATATGTGTTTTAAGCCCTTCCTATGCTAACTGCAACCACCTTAATACATCACCAGCTTCTGCTGGGTTAAATTATGGTGCTTCATGTCACTGTACTCTGTCCTCAATGGCCAACAGCGGGGCAGTCACTGTCCCTATCAAAGGAAGCCTAGGTTTCTTTGATAGTATCCAACAGAGAGGCAACACCCTTCTTCACTCAGATAAGCAGGAAAGTGGAACAAAAGAACAGAAAGGGTATCAGATATACTCTTAACAATGGTGACTGATTAACAAAGACCAAGAATCCGTCAGCGAGTTGCATAAGTCAAAGTGGATCATGAATGTTGCAGGTTTAGATGTGTGCATGCAGCTGGGGGCGGGAGGGGGGGAACTAGAGGCTAGTTTAAGTTTTGCTTAACTACCAGCATTTTATCCCAGTCTTTCTCAAAGGTAGTGGATATGGCTACAGAAATACACCATTTCATTCAGAATGTCTGTGAAGATTCTCAGTCATCCAGGTGAGTTTAACTGGAAGTTGAGTCATGGCAACTGGACTTCTTTCCTTGAGAGACTGAAACATTTCACTGCTCATCCAAACAGCTTTGTCAGTCTGACTATGAAGCTGTTTAGATGAGCAGCAAAACGTTTCAGCCTCTCAAGAAAAGATGTCCAGTTGCCATGACTCAACTTCCAGATTTCATTCAGAAATTTTGAAGCAGAAAAGTAATCAACTGAGAGCACTCAAGAAGCTTAATGACTGTGAGGTCTTGGATCCAAAGCTTCTTGACCTAAGGACAACGCACATCCCTTATTGATAGATTCTACAGATAAATACAAAAGTACCTGTATGCACATATATTGTGAAAGACAAATCTGTAGTAATTTTCATAGGGTCAGAACAGGAAACTAAAGATTTTCACTTAAGAAGGTGGGCAGAACAGTTAAGAAGAGCATTCTTGTGTGGCCTGAGACTCGAGACTAGATCTCTTTAGAGTGGCCCTTCCACAGTAAAACACTGCGGGAATTTTTAACCAAGGAATCCTCCACTGATCAATCAGTATGAACTATACAGGATTTAATAAAGAAACATCAAAACCAACTTCAGACTAGTTGAAATGCTGTATTCAAGGAGCATTTTGTAAATGCCACAAGTTGCTAGAAGGTCGGCACTAGATCAAATCAAGCCCTGACTCTTCCTAGAAGTAAGAAACACACAACTAAACTGGGGCTGTCCCACTCGGGGCCCATTAGGAGAGGACGGGACCCATTGAAATAGGGGATAATGCTGGGAGAAGTTGAAGGCAACAGGAAAAATGGAAGACTGAACACGGAATTGTGTGATTCAACCAAAGAAAGCCTTGAGTTTGTTAAGAGCGGGACCTTCCGGGGGTCACAAACTCATAGGGTGGCCACCGAAAATAACTTGACACAGCATGGAACAACAGCCACTGGACTTGAGATCCTCTCTACTTCAGAGAAGAGCACTGCATAGTTCTTTACAAGTTCTTCTAGCTTTATAGCTTTACCATAAAAATCACTGGGGAAATACTTTATCAACATCAAATATATGCTTTCCAGTCAAAACACATTCCACTTAAACTACATCTTGTCTCAATGTTGAATGTTATCTTGGATCCTGGCACATAGCTTTTTGCTTTCAGTATTTTCTCCTACCTTTCACTTACACCTTGGTGGACGTTTCTTATGGTCAGTAGCTTCTCCCCACAGATTCTGGGGAGAACAAAATGTACTTTCAACCTTTAGAATATTTCTTCATCCTTGATTGTTTACTAAACACTACTAATCATTGCCTAAACATTTCAGTTCGAAGGACTGGATTTGGGTTTCTTTTTTTAAAAAAAAATCCTCAACATCTTTCACCAGTTTCTGCAGTTCCTGGAATTTTGGTTACATAAAATTATAATTCTATGCCTTGTTTATATAAACTCCCTGAAGAAATGAAGTTAAGTGGAAATTTTCAACTGATACATCTGCTTAAGGTCTGAAAAGCTGTTCCTGAGAGTCTCCAGCCGGCATGGCAGCTCAAGATTCAGGAGGTGTTCTGACAACATCCTAGCTATTCTTAAAACACAAACTAATGGGTTTTAGCTGCAACGCAGCTGGCCATATTCACAAAGTCCATCAAGCTTCTCCATCATCTGTGAGCTACAGCCCTCACACATGGGTACAGAAAAAAAATATTATTGCAGCAGAACTACTCACCATTCAAGCAGTCAATGGCTTAACCATTGCTATACTATTCCAGCAGTCTATAGCTCAATAAAATGATATATTTAGCCACTACTGATGCCACTTGCCACATATAAAAGGAAACCGTACTCTGTAAACCATGTATCAAAGCACTAGAACCGTCAATTATAAGCAGGTAATACTCAACAACTCACAAAAGAGTTACAGTATCTCTACCCCGTTAACAGTTTTCTTGGAGAATCAAGCTGGCTCCTACAAAATCAGGGGAGCAGCCTAAAGTAAGCAAACAAAAGAAACAAGATACAGTGGTACCTTGTATAACGGAATTAATTCGTTCCAAATGAAATTATGTTAAGCAAATTTTCCTTTATACAAATTCCCATAGGAATGCATTGAAAGCAGAGTAATCCCATTTTTATGTTGTACGGATTTTCCCCATAGGCAATTATGTTAAGCAAATTTTCCCTATCTCCAGAATTTTTTATGTTGTACAAATTTTATGTTATACAAGCTGTCTGTTATACAAGGTACCACTGTACTTCTGTAGGCATAGTGGAGCTGCAGGGATGGTCATTTGGAAAAGGCTTAACCCAGACCAATGAGATAAGCGCTGAAAATTTCCAGCACTGTGAATTGTCTGAACAAAGTTATGCAAAAGGACATTCCTAGTTGGGACAAAAGCAGAGTTGGGAGAAGACACTCTAAAAGTCTAGTGTTTCGCACAAAGCTCTGCTTACTACTGCTTCTCCCATTCTCAAGCCACCAAGCTTCAATCTCCACTCACAAGATGGGGAAATATTCAGTTCCTTCAAGTTCAAAGCTGCGCATCTACCGGTATACCATTTTCAGTTCCAGACGAAAACTCAATTCCCACCACCAGGCACTTTGGCCCTGGAACCCTGCTTATGGTTTTAGACTCTTTTGTCCAAATCTTAACAACACTATCGCTTCAGGACAAGTTTTACTCTTCTCACTGGAATATTTGTTTGCTTCAGATTAAGCAACAGTACTACAGGATGCAACCAATTCTTTAACAAAGGCTGTTGTTCTGTGTTGTCACACTGCTTGCAACTTATAAAAGCACTCCAAGGGTAGTTCATGGAGTGGTTTGACATCAGTTTCCATCCACTCACCCACCCCTGCAGGGATCTGAGTCCAGCGCTCCTGAATTTTACTCTGGTATTCCAACCACTGAAGCACTATGGTTGCGAGCCTAGCTATGTTTTTAAAAGATGACTGTAAGAGTAAGTCGTTTAAAGAAGTGCTGGGGTGACTGGGCTTTCGGAAGAATTCTTACAGCAATAATCTCTTAACCTGACTTTTAACATCCAGGCTTTACTTGTGGACTTCATTAAATATAAACCGGATTATTAGATAGTGTGGTAGGTTTCAGTCCATCAGTTGCCTGGGTTGCTCTTTTTTGTCAGGTGCTAAAATGTTGTTGGCACTTCTTTCTCTTCTTAGAGGGATTCATTCTCCTCAAAAACTCAAATGGAAACAATCATACCACATATAGTGAGAGTGTTTATTTTGAGCTTCTGTTTTCTTCAAGACATAGCTCCCAGCCCTGGGACAGCTCCCTAGCTGGGAATTAAAATTAAGATTCATGGCACCCTTGGAAGACAATGCAATTGTTTCAGCAAAGGAAAGCAATTGCCATCAATTGAGGCAAATTTCTACATAGGGTATAATTATATTATCTGCTTTCCTCCAGCACACCGAGCATTCCACGGAGATACAAGAAGTGACTGGATGAAATCACTTCTGCAAGAACTGTCCACAGCAAACAGCACAGCAATGAAATGATAATTTTGGAATATGAGAACATCAGCTATTCTTGCACATGTACAACTGCATTCACAGAAACCCAAATGCTCTCTTTAAAAGTTCCTAAATGAGGGGAAAGGTTCATTAGAGTTGTTTTTAAACATCTGATCTGTCTTGAGAATTTACCTCCATCCAGCAATTCTGCAGTGTCTAAATTTAAGCCTTATGATCAATTACTTCATAAGTTTTGATCTACACCAGGCAGGAAAGATAACGCCTTAGGAGCAGATAAAGGTTATTTTAGGAGCTCAGCTATCACAACAAAATGTTGAAAAGTGAAAAGACTATACTACTATGAATGAATCTAGTATCTTCCAAGGATTAAGTACATTGACAAAGGGACACTAAGATTATCAACCATGTAATTCAGCGTTTCAAGAGCAAACCAACAAGCTAGGAAGATGCTTTCACAATACTGTTACCTAAATGACAGCTAAGTGAATTCCTTGTTTTCCACATAAAATATTTTAATATTCAGGAAATGTAGAAAATACATTATTCCTGCACCAATTTCAACTCAGCTCCAAAAAGATCACTAGAAAAGGATGTGACAGAGAGCATAATCCATAGTTGCAAGTGAATTAACCCAAATTCTTCGCCTGATTTACAAGCTTTACAGTCAGTCACCCATTTTGTTTCAAGGGAAGATGGACAAACAAATGAAAAAGATTCACACGTTACAAAATGGGAGAGGTCAATTAGTATTCAATTTTTAATCAGCTATAAGGGTCTCACTGGTAGTAACCGATATCTGACAGCCAATTTGAAAGCAGAAATTGACATTATTAACTAGATGTCCATGGGTCACTAAGGAAATGGCTTGGATGATATTAATATAGAATCAAGAGAACAAAAAAAGAGATTTCATTTCCCAGACATTATCAACGAACAGCAGCACACAAACTGGGCAACCAGGAGGTGGGTGGATTGGAATGGATATTTTAAAAAATGGTTTTATTTGCTTTAATGTGATGCCAGATCTAATTAATTGAAGTATGTTGGCAGCTAGTTAATCTAAAAATAATAAAAAAAACATGCTTACAATCCCCATAGATGTAGGAAAGGAGCTAATAAAAGCAGAAGCCTAGAATTACCACAAGCAGGGGAAACGGGTCAGGAGAAAGACCTTAACACTGCACATTTAAAGAAAATATTATTGGGATGGCTGTAATTTGGCACAGACCGGCATGATGCTGGCAAAAGAAAAGGCAATTGAAGGAGAACTTCAGAACGCCAGCAGAAATCTTGGGGCCAAGGCATGCTGACGAGCATTGCAAGCGAGGGGTGTGACAGCAGCTGTGCATGCGGCAGGCGTATTATGAGATGCAGCAGCTCATGCGGAAATAAATAAATGTAGAAATAAATGGGAAAACTATATAAATCATCCCATACAAATTATTACAGATTATTGACGAGTTCAGGCAAAAAAAAATGAACTAGGGTGTGAGGAGTTAACTGTTGGTCCAGGGAGCAGAAAGAACTTGGAGTTCAGAAAGCAAAGGGAAGAAAACCAGGTCATCCTTTCCTAAGGTAGGAGAGGATGAGATGAGGTTGGTAGACATCTGGAAATTAAAAATACAGAGGGCGAAAAATGCTGCAATTTTAAGAAAGGGAAGGGGGTTCAATCTAAATTGGGTAAAATCTGGCCTTGGAACTTCTCCCCATTCCCGTGATCCTTGGATAGAGGGAGACATCTTTCCCTTTGGGGAAAGCAGGGGACCAGAGGAGGAAGGCAGGCAGGCAGGCAGGCAGGCAGGCATCATCCTCCCAGCCGCATGGGCCTGAAACGAAGTGGGAGGAACAGGCCAAGGGATCAGAGGAGAGATGGGATGCTGGGGGTGGTTTAGATTTCAATGAAAATGATAGTTGGTTAGATGGATGGGAAGGAAGGAAGGTAGGTGAGAAGGAAGGAAGGTAGATAGGTAGAGAATTGATTAGATAGGTAAGTGGGAAGGAAGGAAGGTAGTGAATTTATATAGATAGATAGATAGATAGATAGATAGATAGATAGATAGATAGATAGATAGATAGATAGATAGATAGATAGATAGATAGATAGATAGATAGATAGGTGGGGGCTGGATTAGAGGCTGCTGATGATGATTATGATAAGGGATGATGATGATGCTCGTAGATGATAGGTGGGTGGGTGGGCGAAGGCCAAGGTGGCTGCTGGTGGTGGAGGGGGGGGGTCCGGCCCATCTCCTCCTCCTCCTCCTCCTCCTCGGGCGGCCGGCCCTGGCTCGCCTTTCCCCCGCCCCGGGGGCTCCTCTCTTCCTCCTCCTGGCTCTCCTGGTTCTCTCTCTCACCTGCCATGGCTCCTAGAGCAGCAGCGGCTGGAAATGGCGGCAGCGGCGGCCACGGGAAGGAGACGAGGCGGCGGCGCTGCTGTTGCTGTTCCGGAGCTGCTGCTGCTGCTGGTGGTGGTGGTGGTGGTGGTAGTTGTGGTGGTGGTGGTGTGGGGTGGTCGGGCGTCGGCGTCTTCTTCTTCTTCTTCTTCTTCCTCTGAGGCAGCGGCGGAGGCAGCAGCAGCTCCAGGCGGGATGAGCCCTCGCGGCCGCGGCATGGAGGCGGAGGGAGGGAGGGAAGGAGCGGGAGGGAGGGAGGGAAGGAGCAGGCGGGCGGGCGGACGAGAGAAGGAAGGAAGGAAGGAAGGCGGGCCACGGAGGAGGAGGAGGAGGAGGAGGAGGAGGAAGAAGAAGAAGGGGGGGAGAATGGAGGCCCCCCCGCCCCGCCCCGCCTCCCCTCCCCTCGCGCACAAGATGGCGCCCGGGCCCCCTCCGCCCCACCGCCCTCGACGCCGCGTGAGTTGCTCCCTCCTGGGGGGGGAGAGGAGAAGGAGGAGGAGGAGGAGGAGGAGGGGAAGAACAGCCTGATGATGATGATGATGATGATGATGATGATGATGATGATGATGATGATGATGATGATGATGAT
>JAHTLZ010000327.1:20850264-20890288 GCA_023846285.1 Phrynocephalus versicolor
ATCTATCTATCTATCTATCTATCTATCTATCTATCTATCTATCTATCGCTTGCTTATCTAGCCATCCATCCATCCATCCCTAAATGGATCTATCGATCAATCCATCTATTCCTAGATGGATTTCTTCCTCCCTCCCTCTCTCTCCCCCCATACATATACTGTACTCTTCTCTGTACCATCAATCCAAATGGAGATGGCAACCAAGAAATCAAGAAGACCTTGAAGCTGGGAAGGGCAGGTAGGAAGAAAGAAGAAAGGAGCCCCGGCCAGGGCCAGGGCCATCTTTACTGTTCCCAGTTATTATCGATGGATGTGAAAGCTAAATAATGAAGAGAGCTGACAAGGAGGGGGGGAGCTTGAGTCTAATTATGGTTTAGGAGACCTTTACAGATCCCACGTATTGTCAGAAAGCCGAAAATAAAACAAGGAACACCTCACAATCACACCAAGCCTGTATTCATTCTAGAGAAGAAATGGAAGCTGTCATATTTTGGCCATCTCATAAGAAAACAAGACTCACTGGAAAGTGGGGAAACTGAAAGCAAGAGAAATGAGAAGCAAAGTCATTTACCACCCCCCTGGCTTTAGTTTGCCCCGCCCCCCCCCCTGGGGGGGGGGCGCATTCATTTCCCAGGGTCCCCATTGAGTCAGAAGCAACTTGTTGGGACATCCAAGAGAGCAGAAATGGAATTCCACCTACAGCGTAGTGTGTCGAGAAGGTACGGGCAGTTAGTTCCCAACCTGAGATAAAAACATCCAGTTCAGACGTATATGAGAGGTTGTCCCTAACCCCGAGAGGTAAACCTCATGGCATATCAGAGATTGGAACGCCTCCAAATATTTGAAGTCATTTCCTCGGCAGGATAGCTGGCTGGAGGAACTCAGGAGGATGCTGTTTGGGAAGGACCTGCTCTATGAGGTCCATCATTCTCCATCTTAGAAAGCATTTTGATGGCGGATTCAGTGCATTCCGGGCACGAGGCAAAGGCCATTTCCCCAGCCCTTGCGGGTGGCGCAAAGTTTGTGAGCTGAAAAGGGTCAGCTGTTCTAGAAGTTGAATTTCTGGGAAGATGATTTCATTGAAAGGAATAACATCAGTGGGGTATATTTCAGCCAGTTATTGATTTAGCACCATCAGCGGAAGCTACAAATATACAAACACTTATAAACCTTAAAGACTTGGCATATTTTCTTTAGAATAAGCGTTCATAAATTGCAGCCTCTTTCATCAGATGAAGCCACTGTTTTGCCCTGCCTGATTCTTTTTTAGAAACCACAAAGGACGGATAATCTGTTTTCCATTGCACAGAACTTTCTCAGTGGTACTTCTGTATTCTGTTTTACAAACGGTTATTTTGGGCGGCATATCATGTGCGTATGCAAATAATATCTTCCACATACAGTATTTCCAATTTAAGTTAAGTGTGGGTAGTGTTGTAATGGCGTGCACTCATAATAATAATGTTTAATTAGAATTGCATGAGGACAAAACAAAAGCAGTTACTATTTGACTGAAAACTGATGTACTTACTAGTTAAACTTTTAACAATGTTTAGGAAACTTTCCAGCAGAACAGTCTGATCTGAATAGACTGCTCAAATAAAATGTACCGATAATTCCATTTCAGATACAATAAATCTGAATAAAAATCAAAAGATATATATTTATATCTTTATTTAAATCATGTACAGTCCATGATATATATCCTATGAACGCAGGTCAGAAAACAAGTAAAAACATATTAAAACAATGCAGCATTTTAAACCCATTTGGAATACTAATACTGTATTTAGTTCATTCAATACATTTTCTGTTTCCTTTTCATGTTTCTCTTGTTTTGTTGAATGACTGTCTTTCAGAATGTTAAGCTTTTTTATTTAGTATTCATATCATAAATACTGTAATATTCTTACATTCGGGGGATTTATTTTAATGGTTTATTTGCATTATCTTATTTGTGTTTATATACAGAAACAATAAACGTACAGCAGAGTTAAGAATGTCCTCAAGATTCTTACAAATTATTAACTGGTGGTTCGATTTTATCTTGGAGTATTTTTTAAGTTGTCAAATATGTGTCATTCTGGATTTCTGCAACCTGCTTAAGATTGTTTAGCTATACAATATGAAGGAATAATTAGACTGTGTTGCAAGAGAAAAGTCAAATTTAGGTGGATATATGGCTAGAAGATGGCCAAAGGTTCAGAGAAGTTGTCACATGCACGATTTTCTGCTGCACATCAGAGCCTCATACAGACGTTGTGGGCTCGATTTATAAAAATGACTCACTGCTATAATTCCATCAGTTTGGTTGTTGGCTCTGCTTATGACGACACTGCTGTGACCCTACAGAGCGAACCAAGCAGATAAAAAGACAGTCATGTAAACAGGAAAAGTGTATGGCAAGAAACGGTTTATTACAGCAATAATTGGATTGAGGGCTTTCGTCTTGGATGAATAACTTGATTCCACACACACACACCCGATGAATGGCCAACGGTCATTTGACCTTCTTGTAGAATACTCATGTACCCACATATGTTATGGGCTTTGTGGTGCCTCTAAAGAATAGCAGATCGGTTTGTGGTAGCATTTGCTACTGTGGATTAGAAAGCCATGAAATAGTGTATTGGTTGTCTTAAACATGCCAGGAGAAATGACACTTGATTGGAAGGACTTGTTGGTTGAATTTTAATCAGCTAGCTAGTTAGTAAATTCTGTTTTGTAACTCTGGCACGGTTACCATCTGCAGAGCTGCAAGGATGGAACTTACACGGCCACAGTTTCCCCCATTCCATAAATCATGGACAAGTGTGTGCGTATTGGCCTTGACTTGGGCCTTGATCAGGAGGGAAACCATGAGGCTGTTGTGAGTCCTTGACTTCAGGCAGAAATAATCTCACTCCCCAGTTAAATAAGGGCACCGCCAGCCCACCTAAAAAGGTATGGAGGGTTTTGGTTTTTTTGTTTTTGTTTGGAAAGGCAGAGAAAGGAGGGAAAAGTGCAAACTTTTCCCGAGGGCACCAGTGAGCATTCTGTCGAGAGAACCTGGGATTCTGAAGTTTCCCAGATTAATTTATTCCCTGCAATTCCCCTCACCTAAAATTTGTAGGCAGTAACAGCTTTAAAGTTGAACATGTTGGTGTTTTTATATCACTTTTGTCTTTGGCCATTCCCACGACTGGAATGCATCTGAACTTGTCATTCTGCCTGGAAAAGATTCCCCATTGGGCACCCGAGTGTCCATAAGTCCCTCCTTTTCTTTTTCAAAGTCAATCCCTGGATTCAGCACCAAGGCTTTTATTATTATTATTATTATTCCCTGGCCTAGTTCTGTAAGGCGCAAGTGGGAAGGGACTGCCAGTGAAGTTGTATCCCAGGTGGATTCTATAGGCTGTGCGTCTGAGAGATAAAACGCAAAAGCCGTCCCTGTGAGAAGGCAAGGGACAGGATCCCCGTTTGCAGCAAAAACGCTCAGTCACATTCCATCTCTCCTCATGAGCGTTCGGGAGAACTTGAAAGCTTCTGCTGTATTTTGTAGCATGTTAATGAATCTAATAAAAATACTGCCTCAGTCAATATAGAGTTTAGATTGCTTTTTTTACGACCAGCACAGAAGCATTTGCAACCAACTCCAACCCCCACACCACCTTTAAATATCCTGGCTGCCTACACTTTTTCTGATATGTAAAGGCTCTCCCCCCCCCCCCGGGTTTTCCAGGTTGGGAATACTCAGAAGTGGCTTACTCCTCTCTCTTCTCTTCTGGTTTCATCATTGGACCCTGCAGCTTGCCCAAGGTCACACAGGCTGGCTGTGCTTCCAGGAGGAACTGTGGGGAATTGAACTCCCAATCTCTGTCTCCTCAACCAGATAGCTAGCTCACTGATCTATCCAGCCAGCTGCGGACCACAAACACTTTTGCTAACTAAAACTCTGAAGTCTCTGACATGCCACAAGATGCTGTTTCTCCTGCTGCAACAGATGAGCTGCCCTCTCAATTATATACGTGAAACTCTGTCCAGTTCAAAGTTTGCTCAGTTCTGCCACATGGAAGTTCCCAGAGAAGGGGAGGGATAGTGTGCATGCATGTGATGCCGTTTCTGGAATCGGGTTTTGCAGAAGTGATACTGGACTCCATTTGGGGCTTTGGTTTGCACTTCCCGGGAATTATCCAGGGTGCTGAACCCATTTTAGAAGTAGTGTTCACCCTCTTTGTGAGATGGCCTGCTAAAATCTGGAGTGGATTTACAGAGTCTCTGAAACAGGAGTCATTGCCCTTGGTCATATTCCATGGCCCTTTTATGCTTCCACAGTATTCTATGTCCAGCTTTTCAGACTTTGGACTTTCAAGTATGAGGGATCCATGCCCAGTTCTAAAGGCCTCTCCCATATGATCCAGCAACTCCC
Organism: Phrynocephalus versicolor; assembly: GCA_023846285.1. Lineage (NCBI taxonomy): Eukaryota > Metazoa > Chordata > Lepidosauria > Squamata > Agamidae > Phrynocephalus > Phrynocephalus versicolor. Next base: position 20,854,673 of record JAHTLZ010000327.1, read on the forward strand.
AACTGCCATGGCAGCCTAGGTTTCCTATATGTAAGCAAATCACTGCCAGCCCCCCTTTTATCTCCACTGGAATTTTGCCTTCTTATAGTACTTCCCGTGTCTTGTAATCCATGCCCCTGCAAAGACAGGAAATCCATTTGCCTCTTATTCCTAGAGGCAAATTTGTGCGTCATCCTTTAATTTCTTCCGGAGCATTTCAGGTTTTACTGTTCAGACACCACAGCTGTCGAGGTACATACTAAGAAACAGCATTGCATAAAGTACGTCACATGCTTTTAATCAAAGAACAGTTACTAAATTAGTGGGGAACTAGGGTAAACAGTAAAACACGCAATGTTGAAGTGCAATGCTGTTTGCAATTTTGAGGCAAAGATTCAGCAGCAATCCTTGAAGACTTAACGAGCAGGTCTCTCTTGATTTGGGAAATGTTATCTGGGTGGCTATGTTTCCATAGAAACCAGTATCACCAGACAGCTTCAGACTTCTTGCCAGGATCTATATTACCTGTATTGCAGAGCATTGTGGATTGCAGTGCGGAGCATAATAGCCGGTAAGGTGCTATCCTGTCTACTCGGAAAACAGTCCCAGGGGATACATTTGCAGCCTGAATCCAGCCTAAAAGTCTCAAGGAAACTAATTGCAGCATCTTGTTCTTTTTTTGCAGTTGCCAAAGAGTACTCAAGGCTAAAGCATATTTCATATATTGCTCTGAGATCACTCACTCCTCTTTTCCTTGACATGCAGAAAGCACAAGGAACTACAAATGTGCCCGTACTCGTTGACCAACGAGCCTGAAGGCCAGTGGAAATGTCACAGACAGGGAGCTAGCTTCTGAGGTTTTAGAACATCTGCATTGTTTGCTGCCCTGTGAATTCTTAGGACATAAAAGGGGCAGAACAAAAGTTTTATCAGATCAACTGACTCCAAGCGGGAGGTTTTCTATCGATCCACAGTCCGTCAGACTAAGTTAGAAGTTACAAAATGGTCTGCTTTACTACATCTACATCTACAATAATGAGGGGGCCCCTGCTCCACAAGGGTGGTGTTACAAAAGGCGGGCATTTCTGATGATAAGAGATATCAGCGGGCTCCAGGCTGGCCACTGTTGAAGGCGGAATCCTGGGCTAGAGGGACATGCCTGACCCAGCAGCGTTGCTATTACACAACAAATTTCTTCTTGTCAAGGGGGTGGGTGACCTCTGTCTTCAACACAGTAAACCTGACTTACTGTGTGTGCTGGAAAAGATCCTGGATTAGCTGAACTTGCACATCAGCTACATGATCGCAAGCAGTGCGGATACTGAAGCTGGGGCAGACCACATTTTTCCTGTTGTGCACAGTGGAGATTGATCGCTCCCTGCTCCTCTGTTGCTCACACACCAAATAGCAAGACAGGCAAGTAGATAAGCCTGCTTGCAAGTAGATAAGCCAGATAAGGCATGTCCAAACTTCAATCCTCCAGATGTTTTGGACCACAACTCCCACAGTCCTTTGCCACTGGCAATCTAAGCTTAGAATTCTGGGAGTTGTGGTCCAAAACATCAGGAGGACCAAAGTTTGGACATGCTTGCCTTACATCAAGTGTGTTGTAGTTTTTTTAAAAAAAATCTGATCCAAGAAAAGTTTTATTTGCCATTTTATGTTTCAACCAGTGCCACTTCTGAATGTGAGCAGCCCTACTGGAAACAAGAAAAGAGGAAGGGAAAGAGAGTACTACTGCAATCACAAAAAGATTTGTTAGGACATAGTTTATCCCAAGTATTTTTGTTAAGAAAGAACAACCAGCACTTCACATCAGGGGGACAACTTGAAGATGCAGCTGCAACAAGCTGACATTATGGATCTTGTTCTCTGCGGATTCTCCAACCCAAGGTGACTGCTGGATTAAAACCTCCCATCTTGGTTCAGAGGAGTTACACCTGGTTGAACAGCTGAAGATTTAAATGGGCAAATTTCGGAAACTAAACAGGTTCGGACCTGGTTAGTACTTGGATGGGCGACCACCAGGGAATACCAGGTGCTGTAGGTGCCTGGAGCAGGAACTGGCAAAGCACTCCAGCATTCATGCCAAGAAAACTCCATGGACGTGGGGTCACGAAGGGTCAGTCACGACTGTAATAAAGTCACACTGAGGAATATTTTATTTATTTATTCATTTACAAAAAATGTTAGCCGCCCCATTACCAAGAGGTCTCTGGGCGGCATACAACAATGTATTAAAACATGCCCGCTGGTTGAAAATGCTGTAGTCAATAAAACACATATGCATTGTCCATTGGCAGGGCATACGGTCCTAGAAAAAACATTATTAACGTGAACCCCTCGGAGGGACCCCAGGGGGAAAAGGGAGGGAGGGGAGGAAGATCAAACTCTTTTGGTTTGATCTTGAGATCAGACCAGAAGAGACAAGAATGGAATGCCAAGTCATCCTTTCCTCTCCTCCAGGTTTTTGTAACAGATTAATGCAAAGCAAAAACCCAGGCTGGCTGTAAAAATAGCACACAGCAGGACTCCCAGCCGTTGGACGAGAGAAAAAAAACAACGGATGGCCAGCCACGAGAACAAACGTTGAAGTCTCTGCCACTTCCCTTCCTCACTGAAATAGATCTGAACCAACGTGTGGAGGCCAATAAAGGTCCTTTTCTCTGGGACTGGCCAAGAGGAGCTAAATGGGATGTTGATGTTAATTCTGTTTGCATGCCCCATGTATGATTCCCAAGTCTCCCCCCTTGTCCCAATCCTGTCCCCTGTTGTCAGTGCTTTCACCTTCACGATGTACTTTCCCCGAAGTCCTGTCTCTCTCTGCTGAAGCAGAAGTGATGTCTGTGTCCCCAGCCTAATACGCTGATGGCGGCACTGACTCATCCGGATCCATCGGCGGGGACGGCTTTTTTCCGCTGCGCCAGTTCCAGCTGCCAGGAGGAGATTTTTGCTCAGTGAATTTTACAGTCACCAGGCCATTAAGGGGAGGCACGCCTGGGAACTGGCCGTGGTGATCAGATAAGGGGGAAAGAGGGCATGACTTGGAAGTGTGGGGGAGATCACCGTGATGCAGGAAGGTGGCGATTTGCGTCACGTTGCGTTTTCTGAATGGGGGACTGAAGTAGCAAAAAGGGGGGGGGGAGGCTGTATTAATTTTATGAGCTTGGTGAGGGGGAGGCTGTAGTGATGGATGCTGCAGAGCAGAACCGTCAACTCCACTCCAGGGGACAGTGGCCAGAAAGAGGTGACTCATGAAAGCCATAGCTTCTGCACCTCAAAAAGGACCAAATTTCTGGTTAATCATATTTGGCCTCTTCCAGTTTAAGAGACGTTTCTACTTGCACTTACCTGCATCCTTCATTTTTAACCTCAAGATCCTGTCAAAAGTGGCTTCACAATTCCTTTCTGGCAACAAACTAAAGGATACGTAGATAACTAGACATGTTCGGACTTGGGGGGGGGGCGGAGCAGACCACAGAGGGACTCCCCACCACCCACTTTAAAATTATTCTGAAAAACAGAATTGTTTCATCAGGTCACAGAAAAAGGTGCACTTGAACAGACTGTTAAAAAGCTAATCTCCTGGACGTGTTCATGCAATGCCTCTGGAGTGGGATTGATAATGTACCTGAGCCTAAATATTTAACTGATATAAATCAATCTTCTTCCACCAAATCCCCAATGAGGCACTCCAGTGTGACTTAGTATGCTAACAACCAACATCTGATAAGGGCTTTGAGAACAGGAGTTCCGGCTGAATTTCTACCAAGCTGAAATAAAGGAGGTCTTTGACGCCAGTCCCTTCACTATTCCTTGTAGGATCGGCAGAATCCTAAAACCTTTTCTATCTCAGGCGGAGCACGTGAGGGTTCGGTGTGGTCCTCAGCGTTCCTCGCTCTCAGGACACAGCAGCTGCCCCCCCCACACACACTGTTCAAAACCCTCTTTAGTTCATGACAGCTTCTTCCTCTGTCTTTTCTTTGTGTCAGTGCTCAAAAGGCGGGGAGTAGCAACCAAGGAATTAAGGAATCTTGCAGGCCCACCGGTTCTCCCCTCTTGCTCTGGACTTTGGTCCCGCCACCATCAGATCACATTTGATCTGCCCCTGGCCACAGCCACCCCTTTGCTTCAAGGCCAACCACTTAGGCTAAAACCAAAGTAAAATATCAGCACAGTCTTTATTCATAGTAACTATTCATATTAACTGCTTTGCATATTTTGCGGCCTCTTTCACGATCGACAAGCTGCAAGTCTAGCCAGTGACCTAAAGGCAAACATAGGCTTAAACGAAAGGAGACAGAAGAATAGCAAGGACAGGCGGCTAGATGGATCGATGAGGAACGCTGCCCAGCACTTAGGCAGAGAGGAAGGAACAGGCGCAGATGGATTCCTTGCAGCCAGTCCGCTTCCCCTGAGAGAAGAAGCTGAAACCTACCCAGGAAGAAAAGAGGTACTGAGAAACCTTGGCCACAGCACCTGAAAATCTACGGTTCAGAGTGAAATGATTTCCTAGACTGGAAATACGCCCACCATCACTGCCCCTGCTTGTGAAGGAGTCTTCAGCACGGGCTGCAGCTGGCCTGATGAAAGGAGAATGCTCATGTCTGTGGGCCTTGAGTTGGCATGAAGGGCACATGGGCAGTGACCACTCCACCAGTTGCAGGAGGAAGGTGTGTGTGTGGGGGGGAGAGATGTGATTCCTTTTGCAGATGTAAAAACCGATGGGGGTGGGGGTGGGGGTGGAGAGAATGTGTTTCAGCACTTATCCTGGTTGGGTTGTGTATTCCGTAATGTTCATTTATGCTGAAACATGCCCTGAGCCGACTGCCCGGACAGGGTCAATACTGCATTATTTTGTTTTCTGGTGGTTCCCAACCGGGCCACCTTACAGACTTGCTAAGCATCTTCCAGATTTTCTTGGAATTTTATACCTGGAAAATGATAGTGCCTTGCCCTACGCTTGAAAGGAGTTTAGCCAAGTTTTAGAGAGAACCAATAACAGTATAACAAAAATTCAGAGAGAATTGTAAGCAGGGTTGTTTGGATCTATTTTAGGTTGCGAGTGGAATTATAAACCACCTTCATTCTTTCTTGAATGTCAACCAGTTGTCCCAACAGATCAAAAATCTCAATCTTTCAACAGATGTTGCTACTGTGGAATTGTTAAGTCACTTGTTCCATCTCTGACATTTGCACATGTTGTACTCCAGGTAAACACCACCCCAAAATTAAAAAATAAAAATCAAATCATGAGAAAGCTCTGAAGATCTAAAAACCTGAGTTTCCTTTTCTTGCTCCTATCAGCTCACAAATCTGGCGGGGTTAAGAGGCACAGCTGCATGGGGCTACCACCAATGAACTTCCCCTCTGAAAGGAGAAATGCTTCCCCTGACACCTGCTCACACGATCTACTTCACATGATCTGGTAGCACTTCTTGGGTCGTCAAAGAGAAAGAAAAAGAGAAAGATTCTGCAGAAGCCCTCTTCTTCCTCCACTAAACAACAACTGCCAAGTTTCCCCTGTCCAATAATAGGACTCTCGGTGTATTCAAAGCTCAGCCATTTCTTGCTGAAGCCAGTGAGCGATACAGTTCCTTCTAGTCATCGAAATCAGGGATGTCATCATAGGAATAGCCCCTGTAGCCTTTGGAAGCAAAATAAGCGATACGCAGGTGATAGAAGCCAGGAAGGAAGACCAGAATGCCAATGATCAAGACTGGAATCGCTCGGTCGGTTCCCTGGAAAACAGGAGGGGGGGAAAAGACCTGCGTGAGACACATCTGTACAACTGCGAGGTATGTCTTCCTCCAAGGTCCGGTGGCTGAAAGGGTGCCCATTAAAATGAGGTGACATGGCAGTGCTCTTTCATCAACAGTTACTTGCTTGCACATTCCGAGACTGAAAGCATCAAATGATGCCAGAACATGGTGGAAGCACCTCTAAAGCTCTGAAGGTGGGAAAGGATCAGAAGGTTCCATAAGCCAAAGGCAGGGCCGTTCGCAAGGACCTCATTCATCAGCGAGGAAATGTGAAGACCGACATGCCAAAGCACGAGCCTCTCTGCCATGGTGCCATGATTCCACTCAGGGCATTCAAAGCAAGTGTGATCTAAAGAAGACCAACTCCCTTGGATTTCCTCTCCTCCTCCTCCTCCTCCTCCTCCTCTCCAATCTTGTTCACAATGTGGAATGCTGCTCTCTGGCCTGTCAGGGAGGAGATGATTCTTCTGAAAGGAGGCTCAACAACTGCCTTGGCGGGAGACATTTTAGAGCAGTGGTGTCCAAACTTTGGCCCTCCAGATGTTTTGGACCACAACTCCCACAGTTCTTTGTCACTGGCAATACGGGCTTGGAATTCTGGGAGTTGTGGTCCAAAACATCTGGAGGGCTGAAGTTTGGACACCCGTTTTAGAGCCTTGCCAAATCCATTACAAGCTCATTAAAGACAGACGGACGGAAGGACGGGCAGACATATCACAGATCGATAACGCAAGCCCTTCTGTCCTGTCCTCCAGACTGATTCGCAGATTACCTGGTCCCAAAGGGCACCTTCAGATCCCAAATGCCCGAAGGAAATCTTCCTACCGGCAGCAGAGCTGTTTCCGATGCTTTCGCCAAGAATGTGCTTTTCCACAAACATCCCCAATTAGGACGTTCATGCCCCTGCTGCCCCCTTCCCTGAGATGTGGCCCACTTACCCCTTGGCTGATGTATCCTGCAAGGAGGAGTGCCCCAATCACGATGAGAAGGGTGCCTATGAGGAAGAGCACCGTGGCCAGTGCAATGGCCTTGTACGGGATCTTGGGTGGGCTCTTCTTGAACTGCAAAGGAGGAGGAGGAGAGAGAGGTCAGCAGCCAAGGGCTCACTGTCATTTGCTCCAGCACAAGAACAAGACCTTCCTGAAGACCGCTAGGAGCTCTAGGTGGCCACCAAACCACCTCCTCTCATGTTCCAAGGAATTAGGGGAGGAGCAGGGTGACTAATGCTGAAATTTTGTGCACAGGCTTCAAGGAATGATCTCTAATAATCAGAAGAAACATCTGCTGTTTCCTATGCTCTCCCTAATCTAACATCCAAGACACCAGCGGGAACAATACACCCAAGAGAAATGGCCTGTAGCAAGCTAATTTTGTCATTTCATGAGAGCACAATGAGCCAAAAGAAGCCAAAAAGAAGGGGAATTCTAAACTACACTTGCATACTAATTCACAAGCTCAAACCATGTCAAAGTGTTTGGACTGTACAGGAAAAGAGGTTCAATTTAAACATTAGGAAGAACTTTGTGACAGTTAGAACTGTTCGGCAGTGGAATAATATGCTGCCCCAAAGGAGGGTGTTGGAGTCTCTTTCTTTGGAAGTTTTTAAGCAGAGGCTGGATGGCCACCTGTCAGGAGCCCTATAATGGGGTTTCCTGCATGGCAGGGGGTTAGACTGGATGGCCCTTGAGGTCTCTTCCAACTCTAGGATTCTATGAATAACTGCATGGAGAACAGCTGCACACACTAGCACACAGTTAAGGGTTTGCATTAAGGAGAGGACCTGAATGCATGGACAGATGTTGGTTATTGTTCTTCGCCATGCACAACTGGGTTCGTTCTCCCTACTCTTCTTACCTGCAGGTCAATATAACCTTCATCGGTAGAGGCAAGTTTGGAGTATTTCACTTTGCTGCTTGGGATCGAAGCAGCTAAATTAGTTCGGGATGGCATCGTGGCAAGCCGGAAATGCCAGCACCTGGGAGAAAAAAAGCCAAACAACTCTTGAGGGGGGTGGAACATGGGTTGGATGCTGTTTCGAAGCAGGAGAGGTCAGCTGTGGCGTCAGGCCTTCAAGCTTCTTTCAAAATCACATTGCACTCAAGGTTCTCAGCTTAAAAGAAGGCCCCCTTTCTCCCCGCTTTAATGGCTTGGAAAAGAGAGGAATGGCAAGGACTACTTTTCATTCCATTGTACTCCTTATGTTTGGATAACAAATTAACCAGACCAAGAGACTGAACCTCAATACAGAAATCCTGTTATGAGTGGAAAAGATGAATTGATAGCAGATCTCAATTTCTTGGCCCAGCTGTTCACCTTCCATTAACATGACCTCTACATCTCTGCACATTGAGCATCAGAACCCCTGCCCCACAAAAAAACCAACCCCTTGATGAAGGAGTAACACAAATGAATCAGAACAGTCAATAGCCACAGGCAACATTACAGATTCTCCTCTTAGGATAATCTTTATCTGAGTTGATACATTTGTATGTATGATGCAAGACAATCAATGTTGATAAAATAGTATGAAGAGCATGAGTTCTGTTGATTTGTTTTCAAACTGAGCAAGGAATCAGGAAGCTGTAAAATAAACACTTCTTGATGTAGCAAGTTGGCTGTGATTTCTCTCTCCCAGACACAGCATTTTAAATTAAACAATAAGAAACCAAAGCAAATGCCTCATGGTGCCTTTAAAACCAGGGGATTATTTTGGGACACAGGCTGAAAGATTGGCAGTGCTTTGTTTATGGAACTGGAGAAAAATCAATAAAATTATATCCTGAAATGTAAGGAGATACGGTATATTGAGCAGCTTCTAAAAGGTTGCAGCATCCATCTTAGGGCTGATTTTAAGGCTGAACATCTGCCCAAGGGTTATTTTAAAGACTTTTTAAATTTCTCCTTCTTACCTTGCAGATCTTCAGTGCTAAGATTAATGAAAAGTATTGCTAAGCCTCAAAAACTAGCTTGTGCCTGCTTTTGAGATGTTTTTGGTGTTCTGCTGCAGGTAGTCCTAGATGAAGTGGCAAGAATGGTTCAAGAGACAGTACTGTACTTTGGGCACATCAGAAGAGAAGAGTCACTGGAAAGCAAAGATAATAACATTAAGGAAAATGAAAGACAGTGGAAATTATCAGCATGAGATGAGTTGCCTCGGGAAAGGACGCCAGGCCTTGAGTTGGTAAGACCCAGCAGGGCTCTTAATAAGAGGATATTTGTGGGGAACATTAACCCTCGCAGGGTCACCCCAGCTCAGAAACGATCTGCCGTCACCTAAGCAGGACAGGCACCCCCTAGCTTTAGGTGTCTTGGGTTTTGCACAGGGCGCCCGTTTTTCTCTTTCAGACTGACAAAGCTGTTTGGATGAGCAGCGAAACATTTCAATCTCTGAAAAACAAGAACTCCAGTTGCCATGACTCAAATTCCAGATCAACTCACCGGGACGACTGAGAATCTTCACATCTTTCAGACTGAGTTATCTCCCACCCCTCAGCCCGATCCCACTTCCCAGAAGGAGGGGGTCTTCCATGAGGGCCAGTGCCATAGCAACCTCCTCCCCATGGCCTGCAGAGCATCATCATCTCCTCCTCTTCCTCTTCCCTGCTTTTCCAGACCCCTTGGCCCCTCCCTCCCAAACCTAGAAGCGCGTTCTGGACCCGGCCAGGGCAAAAGCCTTCATTGCAACCCCCCCCCACACACACACACTCCCACCACCCAGGAGTTGCAGTCCAGGAACATCTGGGGACCCCCCCACCACCACCACCGGTGGAGAACCACTGCACTAACCCCCCCCCCAAAAAAAAGAACCCCCTCCGCGCTTTCATTTAGAGCAGGAGACCCAGGAAACGGCCAGATCCCCATCCTTCCCCCCCCCCCCAAAAAAAATAAATACCAGCCTCCAAGACCACTTCGGCCCCCTCCCTCCCTCCCTCTCTCTCTCTACACGCGTGTCGGCTCCATTCCCACGAGGATGCGTGTCGGCGGCCCCATCGCTCCTTCCGTGCCTACCTCGCCCGTCCTCTTCCTCCTCCTCCTCCTCCTCCTCTTGCCTGACAGCCACCTGAGCTGGGACCCGGATGTTGATGCTCCTCGCCGCAGCCGCTTCCGGGCCACGCCACGAGGCCCCGCCCACGAGAGGGAGGGGCTCCTTGGACAGTTCCCCCAACTGGCCACGAAGGGGCGCCCGAGGACAAAGGAACAAACCCGCCCTGAAAACAAAGCCCGAGGGCTTGGGAAATGTATTGCGCTTATCCTATTGTATTAGACTTGTATACCGCACCACCTGGCAACGTCACCAGGGAGGGGGTCAAGGCTTTGGGAGCCCCCGCCCAAAGGCCCTTCAGAAGAAGGCTGGCTGCTGCTGTTGAGAGGGGCAGGGTGGTGGTGGGGGAACCCAACAGCAGCCTCTTTGCAGCTCTTTAGAATCACAGAATCATAAAGATGGAAGAGACCTCAAGAACAGCTGTAGAAACTGCATGGCTGGAAGGGACCCAATGAAACATGGGAGTCCAGCCCATCAAGGAAACCCACTGCAGAATCGAACCCCCAGCCTTCTGGAGCCACAGATCTCCTGATTATAACCTGATGACCCAGGGTTATTGGCCTGCTAACCTCTTTCAAGCCATTTCAAGGTACAGCTCAAGCCACCGTGTGAACTCCATCCCATTTTTATAGTTTCAGCCACCAAGATCATTACTGCAATTCCTCTTTTCTATAATTGGGAAAGGGGACACTCCCGGATGGGTTTAGAGGCCAACAACTACACCCATCCTAGGATATTGGTGCTGGAACCACTACAAATCAGTGTCTTCTGGCCATTGTGTTGGCCTCTGATTTCCCATCATGGAACACCAGCTGCAACTATTCAGAATTCCTGGTACCAATTCCACATTCCTTTGTTCCACAAAGACTGCTGAAACCTTCTCAGTCCTCCTGACCTCGCCTCTCTACTGAAGTGACTCTCCCATCCTTTCCAGAGATCCAGTGATTAGTTTTCTCATCTTTCCCAGCTGTTCTTCCCCACCAATATTACTCCTACGGCTCATGAACCCCCAAGACCTTCTTAAATTACTGAGCTGCCTTTATTAGGGTGGTGAGAGCAGGGACAATGTGAGGTCTTGGCCAAGGTGCCTGACACTTTATACAGCAGCAGCAGCTTGATGGCCCACCATTTCAGCTCCCACCAACCTGCAACTGTGCATTGCTCTGGGTATTGTCATAACCACCCCAGCTTGTTCAGGATCTTTCTTTCGTCTCCCATTAAACTGAAGGATTTGGAGAGGAGCCATACCCACATGGCGTTATAATGGTACGACCTTGAAGAGAGCTTCGTAACGACCAGGCCAAGTTACTTCTGGCAAGTTCCAAAGCATTGACCCAGAACAGGTTTCCCCACGTAAAGCACAAGACATTTCAGCCCCTCCACCACCTCCTTTTCACTATACTAGTGGCCACTCTAACTGGCAATTCAGTGGGGTGGCGGGAAAGCATAAAGAGAACACCTCTTCATGTACCTTCAGTTCTATTGAACCACAGCTGCAAATTCTGCACATGCTATAAAAAACGGATAAGGAGACATCATACAAAAATGAATATTCTTTATTGACAAGTTTGTGCCTTCTGCAGGCCTCTGCCTCAAAACAAATAATTAAGACTTCTCTAAACCATTTGTTTTCAGAAAGTTGCAATTAACCTCAGTCTAAAGCAAGACATTTATTAGAGGCCATACTTCTTAAGTACTGCATTCCAGCGCCTTCTAAATGAAGTGAACAGCCATTAAAAACAGTATCTAAAAGCTACAGAAAGTAGTTAGGAAGAAAAACGATTTCAAGAAAGACATTTGCATAATAAATGGAAAAAGTATTTACAGAAAAATATCTACAATTTGTCCCAAGCGCAGAAGAGCTGCCCTCATGCACCAAGAGACTGACAAACTGGAAGTGACGTCGACTTGCACTCTAGACTCATCTTTCACAAAACCCGGTCTCTTCTAGGTCCAGACGCGTTAAGATTCTTCTTGATCTTCAATCTTTGGAGCCAAATAGTACCTCAAGTGTCCCATGTCTGCTATCTTGTATTCCACAACTGCAAGAGACAATAAATAAATAACTAAATAAATAAACCAACAAGCCAATTAATTCTAAGAGGTGTGAAGCTGTAAACCTTGCAGGAACAGCTTCATATTGCAACTCCAGATGCTGTGCTCACCTAGTGGAACATCTGCAGACATACTGAGCGTAACTGTAGAAGACAAGGGCGTGGCTTTGACAAAGAAGTTCAAGTACTTCAAGGCAAAAGTCAGCTGGACTGGCTCATTCATGTCTATTGTAACCTGTAACGAATCAAACGTATACAGTGGATCCTCATATAACAAGCAGTTTGTTTAACAGAAACTCTGTACAACATAAACAAATTCCAGAGATAGGGGAAATTCGCTTAACAGAATCGCCTATGGGGCAAATCTGTACAACATAAAAAATGGTCACAATTAGGGATTACTGTTTTCAATGCATTCCTATGGGAAATTTGCTTAACAGATTTTCATTCCTTTATACAAGGTACTACTGTACACATATTCTGTTCAGTTAAACTATGGGAGAAATTATAATAAATGCTCCCGCTTCCAATCTTCAGGGCCTAAGCTTTCCCACAGACAGTTCCTACAGCAAGGTGCCAAAGAAGAATTGCCAAATTCACAGAAATAGTACAGAACAGGCCGTTCAAGTCTTCACTTAGCTACTTCCACTTACAGCCTCCTCCTCTTTGTCCACGTCACTGGTTTGTGACAGTTTGATGTTTCCATTTCCAAGCTCCCCGGTAGCAGAAAATTTAATACCATCTTTTGTGCAGGCGATTACAACAGCATCTCCGATATGGCTCAGATCTCGGCAGATCCGCGCAAATTCTCCAGAGGGCATCTTCACGACACAGCTGTACTCTTGTTCCTGAAAGAACACAGAACGGTTTAGGTCCTAAATACGATTCATCTTGGAGAAAGAACAAGCTGGAGTACTGTGTGGGGCTTTATTGTTATACTGATTCTGGAAAAATGACTAGCTTCATCAATCTATGGGAATAGAAAAGCAAAATAAACATCAAAAGGTTGGTTCTTTCAGAGATTTAACAACTGACATGTGCCTTAGAACAACCTTTGCCTAATTTTTGTGGTTTTTATAATCCCATTCAATCTCTAAATTCAATCTTAGAGAAGCAGAAGTTACCAACACTATTTCTGCTACATGGAATACATTTCACCACCACCACCCCAAATTTGTAACATTTAATTTTTGCAACATCAACCCTCATATTCAGTTCCTTTAATTAAAGTAACAGTAGTACTAAACTACACTTACTGGAATTCCAAGTTGTTCTACATCCAAATCCATTAACCTCATTTCATAATCAGAGACCTTCTCCTGATCTAAAGAAAAAATTATAAAAGAAAGAACTTGAGTATATAAACAATCTTTTATGGCATCTTTTCACAGCCTATTTAGATTTTTCACAAAGCGCAAGATCATGAAACAGCAATCTCTAGCTCGCAACAGGTGTGGGTTAAGCTCCCCCACTGGAAGCTGGGAAGACGAGCAACATGGGGGGGGATCTGCTCTGAGGGAAACGGGTAAAACAACCACAGCAGCATCCCCAACAGGTACTTCAAATACTTACTTGGTGTCTCAAACACTAGAACAAGTGTATCTGCATTGTCTTCTGCTCTCAGAGTGATGATGTCATCGTTACCCACACACTTAAGTATTTTAGACATGCTGGAAAAGAGAAAATAAACAAAAGGCCTGTTTGTTACATTCCATGTACATTCTGTACAATCGAGCCTTATGGTGACCCTAACAGGGCTTTTAAAGTAACTGAGACAATTACGGATCAGGTTTACCAGTTCTATCCCCCCCCCGACACACACACCCCCAGTGGATTTGTGCATGAGGTGGGATTTGAAGCCAAGCCGGAGTCTTAGCCTGGGACTACAACACAGAGGGTATCCATTCTCTCAAACTACAAACCATTATTCTAATGGCACTGCTAGCATTATAAACAAATTATAAGCAAGTTAGTGATTGCTTGTGCCACAAAAACAGCAAACAGTATAACACCAGAACCAGACAATCACCTTGTAATTCTGTACATGCTTAAACGAGGAATGTGTAAATGTCCCCCCAAAGGAGAAGAGACTAAAAGATGCTGTTGAGAACAAAGCCCTCAGTTACAACACAGCCTTAAAGAGAACATGCTCAAGCCAGGCAGGGCTCTTCATTTTCTGAGCGCGCACAAGGCACGGAGGGGAACCCCACGGGGAAGCCGCCCCGGGAGCCTCCCCAGAATCGCCCTCCTTGCAAAACAAAGCCACCCCTTCCTTGCCTCTAAAGAGAAGGGAACCAAAGCGCGCCAAAGGGAACGAAGCCACGCCCAGCCAGCAAAGAGCCCGACCAATCAGGTGGAGGAACAGGCTTTGAGGGGGGGCGCGGCTCAGCCAATCCGCTGGCAGGAAGAAGTTGGCCCGCGCGGGCGGAACAACCGCTCGACAGCCCCTTTTCCCGCCAGGACCGCGTCGCTGGGGCGGACACGTCATCGTAGGGCGACGGGCGCGGCGCCCTCCGCGCAGGCGCACTGGCCTCGCTTCTGAAAAACGGCGCGAGAGAGACCCACCAGCCCCCGCCTCCCAGGCCGAAAACCCGCGCTCTTCTCCGGGGGGAGGGGGCGTCACTGTTACAGATAATTAGTTAGTTAAAACGCCTCAACCCCCCCCCCACGACCACCACCTCACCGCCGCCGAGAGGGAAGAGACCGACCCCCCAGACCAGGACGCGTTCCTTTTTATTTTATTTTAAGAGTATTTTTAACCCGCCTTTCTCCTTAGGGAAAGGACCCTTCAAGGCGGGTCATGTCATAATATATGAGACATATAACGAAATTTAAAGCACCCAATTGTTAACAATGTATTAGTAACGTGTAACCCTCCATGGACCAGTAGTACCTTGATGTGCGGCAAGTTCTCCTCAGGCGGGGGGGGAAGACCCTGAGGGGGGAGCCGCCGCCGCCCCTCCCCTCCTCCCCTTCCCCTCCTCTCCGAGGGCCCTCCCTGGCAGGCCTACCTGACGATGTTGACCCCCATGGCGATGTTTCGGTCGCAGCGGTAGGTGTCGAAGCCCTCGGAGCGCATCGTGAGCTGCACCAGCGAGACGTGCGAGGAGTCCATGCTCTGCAGGCTGATGCCGCCCGAGCCCAGCTCCCAGCAGGCCTCGGTGATGAAGTCCTTGAGGGCTTCCACCACCTTCTTCAGCAGCGAGCCCTGGATGAGGCGCGCCTCGAACATCCTCACCACGGACGGACGGACGGCTCGGGGGAAATTAAAAAAAAGAAGAAGGGCAAAGGCCGCGCGCGCAAAACTAAAACAAAACACCAGCCACCAACACGGAGCGCGAGACTGACTGGAGCCGCCGCGCGCCCGCCTGCTCGCTTTTATACCGCCCTGGAGCGGGCCCCGCCCCTCTCGGTGGCCGCCCCGCCCATTCGACGCCGCCAGCCAATCGCCAGCTTCCAAACCCCAAAGAGAGAAAGAGAAGGTAGACCAGGTGCGCATGCGCGGGTCTCCCACTCTCCGCTCACGGCCAACCAAGGAGCGGCTTCTAATTTCCCCGCGAAAAAGGGCTCCCCGTTTTACGTCACGGCGGGCTGAGCCAATGGGAACTCATTGTGACTTTAGCCTTCTTCCCGCTGGGAGAAGGGACCAATCAGAGTGAAGGCCTGTCTTTACAACTTTCCCGCCCCTTGGCTCTGCTCCGCCCACCCCGGAAGCTTTCAGGAGGGTTTTGCCTGGGCTTGTTCTTTCTTCTCTGCCTGTTTATCCTCACAACGGCCCGGCAAGGTGGGCGGGGGGGGGGGTGCAAGTTCAGCCAGTGACGTTTCATGGCTGAGGTGGGGAAGCTTTTAGTCTAGGTCTCATGAAAGTCCAAGCCATTGCACTATATTAGTTGCCTATATAATTAATCATAGTTTTGCAATATAAGATCAGACCAGCAGCACACACACACACACAAAAGCGAGAGACAAAAGCTGGGGGCTTAAAGCCCGCTCTGTTATAACATGAGCCTTTCTGGAGGAAATAGACTGGATCCACGATGACACATAATAAAATATAGCATTTATTTATGGTGCCACAAGGTTATTTCTGTCTTTTTTGCACGTTTTAATTATCCATTTCTTGTTTGATATGTTTGCAGAGACTAGCAGAGCTCCTGCTATGAAAACTTGGGCCATAAAAGTTACAATGAAGATGAGCTGGAGTAAATCAGAGTCGTCATGATGACATTCGAAGTCTAGTAGGAACAGTTTGTTTTATTTATTCATTTATCTGTTCATTTGATTTCTATATGGGCCAGGACACTCATGTGAGGTAGGTCAGTCTCAAAGAGAAAGAGTGGCCATCTGAATGGGAGCGTAATTCTCCCCAGTCGGGCATGTTTGTATTCTTTCAGGTTATCAACATTGTAAAGTACAACATGTCTATCAAACTGTGAATAAATAAATGTGTTAGATGCTATTGTGTCTGTTCTCCAAGGGCAGCAGGTTAGAGAAGTTCTGTTAATGTGACTCAACGAAGCTAGAGATATGTGAGACCCACAAGTTGTATAAACTGTGATTCAGGCCAATCTGTAGGAAAGCAACATTTCCGGTTCCTAATGATGGAGGCAAGCCTCTGATTTCCTTGCAATGCCTGAGACTTGCAGTCTGTATGTCTATGTCAATTAGTGTAGTCCTATAAAGCTCATAAGGTGTCACTGCAAATAGCCCTATCCTCTGTACTTGCACACCACAAGGCTGGTGGGTGGCAACTTGTGGATGCTGGAACAAAAACAAAGGCCTGCCTTAGATGCCCCTGTTCACCGTGGGATCAACAGTGATACCAATCCCTGCTTTCAAAATTGATATTTTAGTCTGCTAGCCCCCTTCTCCTAAGGCCCTCTCCCTTGTGTGCTATGTCTTGGGTTCTTGTTTTTGGATCATTAGTTGGACGGCAGGAGCCATCTCACTGCTTTTTTATTTATCTATGAACTGTCCTGGAGCTCAAATTGTGCACAGGACATATGGACTTCTGAGTGAAAAGGCCCAGATGTTCTTTAAAATCTACTCAATAATGTTCTTCAGGACATCCAAAATCTACTCCTCTGGTTTTTGAATGATGCCATCCTTTTAAATGCATTGGATTTTAACTGTGGGGATCTGGAAATGGAATGTTCAGGCCACAGTACCTGCCAGGTGTAAGGTCACATTGCATTCACCGCCAAGCCTAGAAAGTTTGTATTGTATTCAATGGGTTATGCAACCAAACCATTCCACACTTTCTGAAAAAGAAACGTAGTGGTGGCGAAACCTTTGGCACTCCAGATGTTTTGGACCACAACTTCCACAGTTCTTTGTCATTGGCAATGAAGGCATAGAATTCTGGGAGTTGTGGTCTAAAACATCTGGAGTGCCAAAGGTTTGCTGCCACTATGACAGATTTATGACCGTAGGAAGCAATCCACATCCACTTGAAGCTAACAAACCATGAAATATAGAAGCACGCAGAGTCTACAGCTGTGGTGCAAAAACATGGTCTTCGCCTTGTCATCCAGAGCAATGAACTTTGAAAGCCATCCCAGCACCAGTAATACAGGCGATGACCTTCCTGAACAGCTAGCGACCCAGAACGCCTGCCAGCAGGTAGGATTATCTGCTACAGCTAATACAAAACGTCTGCAGGCTAACAGACACCCAAGAGAAACATGATATAAGACTTTGCTAATTTCTATTAATTTCTATAATTCCATCCTTTTGCACTACAACTCAGACAATCTCCCGCCCAGCAGCCTGCATGACCGATAGGTACTGGGAGTTGTAGTCCAAAGCATAATTTTCGCTGCTCCCAGGGAGAGCATCACCCACATCCGGGTATCGACGAAGAAAAAAATACAGTGGTACCTTGTATAAAGGAATTAATTCGTTCCAAATGAAATTATGTTAAGCAAATTTTCCTTTATACAAATTCCCATAGGAATGCATTGAAAGCAGAGTGATCCCATTTTTATGTTGTACGGATTTTCCCCATAGGCAATTATGTTAAGCAAATTTCCCCTATCTCCGGAAATTTTTATGTTGTACAAATTTTCTGTTATACAAGCTGTCTGTTATACAAGGTACCACTGTATGTTAAAATAAGAGGGCCAGAAAAGCTGGGGGAAGCATAGACCTTGAAAATGAAGAGTCATGCACAATACTTCGAATCGGGGTTCCTTTATTTGTTAGACTTATATCCCGCCCATCTTCCCAAAGGGAACTCTGGGCGGCTAACAAGAATAAAACCAAGAAACATCTTTTACGAGCTCAAGATCAAGGCCTCCTTCAGTCCCAGGTGTAACAATAATTCGAATTTGTTTCGCGTGTTTATTTTTATTCTTATTTTGCAGTAAAAAGGATGTTTGGAGCCGTGCAGCCATTAAAAAAACAAAAAACAAAATCGAAACTAGACTATGGGTGATACCTTCTATTAGCAGCCTACGAAGGTATCACCCATAGTCTATTTTTTATTTCCAGAGTGACAAAATAAGCCAAGAAGTTGCACCTTCGTGGTTTTCTCTACAAGTTTTCGTACCTCTGCGAGTGGTCGGGGACCAGGCAAGGGTGTTTTGTCGGGCCCCGCCTCCCCTCGGCTTCCGATTGGCCCGTTCCCCCTTTGGCCCCGCCTCGATTCCCGGGCCTCTCCAGGGTGTCTCGCGCTGCTGCTGCTGCTGCTGCTGCTGCCGCTACCGCTACCGCTGCTACCGCTGCCTCCGCCCTGCTGGGTTCTTGCAGCGCCGCGTCGCCTGTTGCCCGAGCGCGGACCGCCGCGATGAGCGAGCTCCGTCAGCGGCCCGGCCGAGAGGCCGACGGGCTTCAGCAGCAGCAGCAGCAGGACTCGGAAGGAAAGGTGAGGAGCGGCCCGAGCGGAGGTTTGGCAAGCCAAGCGCTTGCAAGCAGCAGTGACGCGCCTTTGGGGAGGGTGGAGACCGGGGTTGCGGGGGTGGGGGGGGCGAGGCGATGGCTTCCCCTTGTGGCAGGTCTATCCGATCGGCTTGCCTTACTTGCAGCCGGGAGGTTTTGGTTGCATCGGGGCCAAGTTTCTCTCTCTCCCCCCTCCTCCTTTCCGCCCCCCCTCCTCCTGCCCTGCCTCCGCCTTGCTTGCTCCCTCTCCTCCCCTGGATCCGGGAACCCGTGGCAGAAAGGATGCTGGCCCTCCGGAGGGCTTGATTCGGCGGCTTCCGAGCTGCGCTGGCGGAGGTCTCAGGGAGTCGGGTGGCAGCTTTCAAGCGGCAATTGCAAAAATAGGTTACAGGCGATACGGGAATCGCAAAGGGCGGTAGTGATGATGAATCCGCCTGCATGGGCTTACAGATGCAAGATCGTTTTTTTCAAAAATATTTTAATTGCCTTTTCACGCTTGTTGCTGCGGTCTTGACATTGCAGCCCTGGCCGTATCTGCTCGGAATTAATTGAAACTTGTATCCCCCAACTTGGCTGTAAGACTGTTGTGGAAACTCAGGTGTAGACTTTCACGGTGCAGCAGGCTGTTCAAGAGAGCTAGAACCACGGAGAAACTCAAGCACTCCTCGTTTCATAGCAAACTGAGATGTTATTTCTCAGCTCTCCCAGTGTTGGCTTCTTGGGGTGAAACTAGTAAAGCCTATTAAGAAATCCGGTTGTTCAAGAAGCAAGTGTCTTATAAGTTTTCTTCAATACTTGTAGCTTTGCCTTAAATTCCCTTGGAGGTAAATGACCAGGTGTGAAGTTCCTTTAAGCTACTGTTCTGTCTAGTTTTGGCTATGCAGTCATTTTTTAAAAATCTGAACCCTGGGACTAAGACTAGCAGCACACGTTTTAGGAATACAAAAGAAAAATGGTGGTTTGAGATTCTCATTGGTGTTGCCAGGTTCACATTGTGAGACCTTGTCCCTGAAATCTGTATGTTTCCAAGGCTCACTGTATGTTTTGTGCACAGAGAGCTTTGTAGAAGTGTTTAAAACATGAATGGCTACCACCTCATACAAGCACACTTTTGCCAATGGAAAAACAGCATATGAAAATGTATGCGTCAGGAAGAATGAGTACACTACATAAATGCATAAAAGTTGGGCCAGAACTGGATCGGAGTGACTCCCTCAAGTTGAAGGATGTAACTTGCAATGGACTTGAAATGGGCTTTGGTGCTGAATTAGGTGACATGAATCAGCAGAAGCTGGACTGGCATAGCATGGGAAAGCTGGTCCCTGTCCAGAGAGCAGCCCAAGTGGCTAGAACATCCATTGAGATTGTCTGTGCCACCTTGACTGACTCTGGAGAAGAGAGTTGGGTATACACTTCCTTGAGTCTGCATCACACAGGTGGTTCCGGCATGAAAACGCCAGGCGCTGTGGGCTCAAAGCAGGAGGCTTTTTCTGTTTCTTTGATAGCACGATGGTGGAAGGAGGGCCAACCACATAGAAAGCCGTTCTACCAGGAAGAAAGCTGGCTTTGCACCCTTTCTGTTAGCTGCATGTGCAAAAGTGTTTAGGTATGCATTCCTCCCTGTGAACTGGCGGCCCTGTCTAGGGAAAACTTGGTTGCTTGATGCATGCACGCTGACATCCAGATGGGTGAGAGGGCTGCTGAGCGCTTTGCTAGGACCAGTGAACAGCCACTGCTGACAACACATGGGGCATTTCAGACATACTCTGCAAACTTAACTGCTGTAGTTTAATTTGCACATGTGTATCATAATGTGCATGGATGTACTGTGTACCATCATCACAGAACTGCAAGGGACCCTGAATGGGGATAATTGAGTCCAACATCTCTCTCAAGGAGGCACCATGGAGAATCAAACTCCCGACCTCTTCCTAAACCACTGTGCGATCCAGCATGCAGTGTCAGTGTCATAAAATTCCATGGTGCAACAATTATTGAAGATGGAATGACATCTTTTTGGAAGTTAATGAGTGAAATTGCCTCTGACAGCAATATTCGGCTTAAATGATGCTTGAGCTGCTGCTGATCCAACCTCCCCATTATTCCAATATCTTCGTTCTTTTGCAAAGTGGCAAAGGGCCCGTCTTGTTGTCATTCTTGTTGTTACAGGATTGCAGAATTGCAAAAGCAGGTTGTTTGTGTCAGTATTTGTAATCATAGCCAAACTACACAAGAAACAAGGTCTTGTGACTCTTTTTAGGTGTCCAAAAATAAATTTGTTGGTTTCCAGGGAATTCAATATGTTTTGGGAGGGATTATGCAAGACTTTGTTTTCTTGTTGTACATCAAAGTGGCGAGACATTAAAGGAGGCCTTTGCCAAAGCCCTTTGATAAGAGTTGGAACATATCCGGCTTCTTGTGCTGTAGCCATCTCAAGTATGCTACTAAATGTAAACATGTATTTAGAGAGGAAATGGTTCGTTTTTCCAGTCCTCTGTACTTGCTGTCATACCAGAGGGGCTCATGTTTCAGCTTCACACGTGAGACCCTGCCCTCCTGTTGGGAAACTCTGACCTTTATGGGGGCACTGCTTCTCCTGGGATATCTTTAAAGAGTCAAGCAATTGCTTTGTATTGTCCTGGTCTTTTCTCAGTTGTCTTCTGGTGCAGTTCATTAGGACAGTTCAGGTTTTTATTACGGTGGCTTTTCCTTTGAAATTCTGGAGGATCTTTTCTGTATGGACTGGCAAATAGCATGCTTTTGTTCCAGGGTGAGCACCTGGCCAATTCTGACACATATAGGGTTATGTGCTCAGTTGAGGCAAGCATCTGCCAGGAGGACCTTTTGCATCAGCCTGTCTTTTTGCTTGGATTATGTTGTTTTTATTCCTCCCCCCCCCCCCGCCCCCCTTGTGCACTGGCCGCTGCTTTTCTGGCCCTTACAGATTTTGCTTGCTAGTATTGACGAGCTTCTGGGGAAATCCTTTGGTTTTCCTAAAAATATCATTTGAAAACTGCTGCGCGGCAATATTGCAGAACGATATCTAGTTGGTTCTTGAATTCATTCGCTCTGAGTGTTCTGGAGCTGCCTAGCATATCCATTTGTTTAATATGTGAAGTAAATCCAAAGTGGATCCGGAGCAGCTGTTGTTCAAATAATGTGTGGATATTGGGCTCAGTACTGGAACGTGCGCACTTCCAAAAAGGGGAGGCTGCGTTGAAAGCGGGTCCTTCTGCAGAGCTGTCCTTTTGCAAGCAGTGAGGTTTGTTAACTCACGTTTTCTCAATCTTGATTTGCTCTAAAATTGGCTCACTCGGGTTCTGCTGTCCTAATCTGCTTTGGGGCTGACTAAAATTAGCTGGGTTTAAATGGAAACGAGGAGAGGCTCTCAGTAAAGAAAGCACCACGTAGAAGGATGGTGTTTGTGGATCGAAGCCTGTGTGCACACAGATTGTATGTGTCAGGCAACACCTTGGGTGGCATTCAGAGTGTTTTGCTTCTGTTCCAGTTCATTCAAAAGTGGTTGAAAGCCGGCCACTCTGGAAGGATTATGCAGATCTGACTCCACAGCATTTTAGGGCAGCTCTGAGTTTTGTGGTCTCCTCTAAAGTTATCTGAACTTGGGTGCTTGACAGGTGCACAAGGAGCTGTGAAGGGACAATAGCCATTTTCTGTGCAAAAGGCAGCCACGCACTCTTCCACAAACACACAGTTATGTGTCCTGCATAGACAGCAATGATGGTCTTTGCATGTTTCCCCCCCCTCCACTTTGTAGAACCCAGAAGAGATGCTAGTTCTCCACATAGTTGGCTAGCAAGGGGGCCTGCCATGACACCGATCTAAAATGGAAGAAAATTGACTGCGTGTTGCTTCTTTAAAAGCTCTTTCCTGTTCACGCGGTGAAGAAAATTCCCAAAGGGAGCCAGAGGGGGACCTTTCAAGTCTCTCTTTCTCTTTTGCCCTCCCCCAATTTTCTTCTTTTCCTGCTGCTTGTTGTCTCAAATAAAGAGATATGAAGCATCTTGGCTTTGGAGTCCTCCCTAATGCATTTTCTGTGCTGGTTCCTGGAGTTTTGCAGACACACCCTGCCCTTTGCAACCCATTACTGTACTTGGAGAACACAAGCTTTTTGCTTGTTTGTTTGAAAAAGGTCTTTTTCTCACATTGATCCACTGGGGATGCTGCGCGCCCCCTTTCTGACTGTTCCTGGTGGATCCGCGAAACAGCCCTGTTAACACCCATCTACACACCCTCTTGGACTAGCCTGTCTTCTGTATCATGTTGTCGCTTGCCTCCTTGCTGTGACAGTCACGGCGGCTGTCTCGCATGCTAACCTTGTGCACAGTACCTTCACGGTGTGGCTTCCAGGGGCAGACCTGTCTTGGGGGTGGGGGTTAGGGTTAGGGTTAGGGTTAGCGACATGGATTGTCATGAAATCCATGACGTCTCTTGCTAAAATAAATGGGTTTGTTGTAAAGGCACCACAAACTCTTTCTGTTGTTCCCTTTCTTTATACATATCAGCACATGTTGACTTTTCTGCTTATTTTACAAAGCTTTTGCAGTGCTTTTTAAACAATGAGATATGCAGAGTATTAGTAATATGCTAAAATTGGCTGGAGGAGTCCATCTCTGATCATTTGCCCCGATCTCTCTCTCTCTCTGTTTGTGTGTGTGTGTGTGAGAGAGAGAGAAAGAGATAGAGAGAGAGGCTTTTGCAGCTAAGTCATGTCAAATCCTGGCCTGCCTTTTCCTTTTAAGGTTTTGTTTTTCTCTTCCCGAACGAACTTGTGGCGTGTGTCAAAACCATGCCAAGACCGACGGTCGGGTCCCCTTTGTCTCTGTAGATGAGGAATGCCACGAGCCTTCCCCACACAATGAGAGGATGCGAGTCAGACATGACGCAGCACAAATAGAAGCGCTGAAACAGCCCTGCCCTCGTTTGCTAGAAAATACTTCACCCAGCATGGGCTTTTGGGGGGTGGGTGGGTGGGTAACCCATGAATTCGGCCTGAGCAAAAACCCTAACAGGGAGTCAGTTACATGGGTTGCCTCTTTCTCGGTAAGGGCTTGTTTGAAGAAGCCCTTGTTCACATCCCGATTTGCTTAGTTGTCTCCAGCAAACAGAGAGGTCTGTGAGGTGTTTTTATTGGGGTGGGGTAGGGTGGTAGTGATCCCTGGGTGCTTGGATTGTGGAGGGACAGCCAGTCATCACCTTGCAAGCCTCTCTTGCTGCCGTTGGTGTTGAGTGGATGTCTGGTGTTCCAACAATCACCACCACCACAGGGCCTTATTTTTTTGAGGGGGGGGGACAAGGGGAGTGCTGCAAAACAACCAAGTGGAAGGGTCCACATTCTGGACTATTATTTCCCCTTCTCCGCCTTCCTCTTTTACTCACCGGAAGGGCAGGCTCTCCTGCCTGCGTTGCCAGCAGAGGCTGGATGGCCATCTGTCGGAAATATTGCGAAGGGGTTCCTGCTTGGCAGGGGGTTGGACTCGATGGCCCATGAGGTCTCTTCCAACTCTATAATTCTATGATTCTATGCTCCCTCCACTGTGCCATAGAGGCACAGTGGCAGTTCTTTGCTGCTCTAGGCTGCATTTTGTTTGGGGGCTTTTTCAAAAGTCATTAAGTAAATTGCAGATTAAAAGCGCAGCCCTGAACTCTTGGGATAACTCCTATGAAATCCACTAGGCAGAGAAGGAAGTGTGTGTGTACAAATACGTTCTGGCCCTTGTGGAGTTCATCGGCCTTGTTGTTCTGAGAGCATGGGGGTGTTGCAATCCTAAACCCACTTATTCGAGAGCCGGCCCCACTGGATTTATTAAGTATTTTTCACAGGAGCATGGGGAGACTCCTTCTATCAGGGTGCAGCATCCTCTCTGCCTCTCCTGCCTGGCATTTGCTCATTGTCCATTGCTGCAAACAGGCCCAAACCAGCTCTGTAGAGTCCATGTTTGCACGGTCTTCTTTACCGAGGTCAGGTATGAGTTCTTAATCCCTGGGAAATCTGTCTCTTCCAGAAAGCAGCGTGTAACATCTTTCCAGGTGGGCAGGGTTTTTGTCCGGATCCTTTGGACTACATTTCCCATCAGCCTCAGCGCGCAGGGCAGTTGCCGGTGAGATGCCCGGGGACGATGGGAACTCGGTGTCCCCAACACATTTGGAAGGCCCCTCGTTGGCGAAGGCTCTTTTTGGACTGGCATGCTGGGGAAGGCTGGGATATGTTGTCCAGGAAGCGTACCATAACTTTGCTCTGGTTGGGAGGCCTTTGTCGTACAGCCTCACTGCTGTATGTCATTCAGACTTCCAACGTGTCCTGAATTTTGCAACCGTTATCAAAGGTCTAGAAATCTGTCTCGTGGACCGTTATAGCTTGCTTGTTGAGATAAGAACATTATCTGGGAATGCAAACAGCCAACATTCTATTTTTTTATTTTTTGGCTGCAAATAAGATGTGTAAGGCTACAGTCTTTGATATTTTTAGGACTGCCTGGGAACAAACGTGTTCAATTTTAATTGGGTTACCAACCAATTACAGCTTCCCAAGCAGTGGGATCCCCCCCCCCCAAAACTCCCAATGATATATCAAGGTACAGTTTTTAAAAATATCCTTGCGTCTCTTATGTGAAAATTGGGGGCGGGGGCGGGGGTGGAATTAAACAAGACAAGGCATTTTCAAAGCTATCTTAAGCTGGTCTTTTGCTTAAGATGTTTGTGCCAGGTTTCCATATCTTGCTGTTTCCCTTCAGTTTGTGTTTAACTGCCCGGAGTTGCAGGCAAGTTTTGTTTGCAGGTTTGTTTGCTGCAGCACAGAGCTTTGAAAGAATTACCTCTTCCGGGGGGTCGGGGGGGGGGGTTACATGATCCTGGCGTAATACCAAAGCTGGACTCTTGTAAAAAGCCACCTTGAGTAATCCAGCACTTGGGCCGGGTCCCAGTTGCCTGGGCGTGGCAGGTAGAGGTTTGTCAAGCTTCACCTTTGAATTTTCCTTGTCCCTCCTCAGCTTCTTTTCCTTTTGTGCTGTGGCTTTTGAGATCAGGCCAGGGTAACTGTGGCCCTGCAGCTATTTTTGCACTGCAGCTACCGTAAACCCTCGTCGCCAATTAGACCTGGCTAGACGGGATTTGTAGGCCAAGCACAAATGATATGGACGGCCTCCGTTTCCTGACCCAATTTAGAAGCCTGAAGACAGGGAGCTTTTGACTTTATTTTATAGATACGCAAGCCTTCTCCGCAAATCTCAAGATGGGAGGGGACTGAAATGTTTATTTCTCATATGCAATGTGTGTGTTCCACGGAATAACAATTCTTACTCCTTTGAGAGGAAAGCACTACCGCTACTTGCTGGAATGAGGAAGCCTGAAGTTGTCCATTGTGTGTCAGGTTACGACAATATGCATAATAATACTGGGAAAGGTTGAAGACAGCAGGGAAAGAGGAAGGCCAAATAGGAGATGGGCTTGTTCAGTAAAAGAAACCCCTTCCTGCCTGTCTTTCCATCCATCCATCTGTTCTTCCTGCCTGCCTACCTACCCATCACATGTATGCCCCACCTTCTCCCTCCAGGGGATCTGCAGCAGCTTACACTATTCAAACAAACATTTTAAAAACATTTTTAAGAATGCACATTATTACAGTATTTCAAAAGAATTAAAAAATTATCTGATTAAAAACCAGAGGACAAGAACAGGTTGCCAGAGCCTTGGTGGGCCTCTTAATGATGGAACGTCTCAGAGGTCACGATTCCCCGAGCTTGCTGAGATTAAAAGCGCAAGGGTATAACACCCCCTGCGTCTGCCTTGCCTCCGCAGCCGCAGAGTCATCGCAGTTGCCTGGAGCAAAGGCTGCCTGCGTGCAGCATCCTTAGAAGGAGCTGGTTGCCATGGAGATGCCTCTTTGGTTGGACCAGGGCATCTCAGGGAGCCCGGCGTTCTCATGTGCTTCTCGGGGATTTATTTATAAAGGGACAGCTGTGACTGGGCTGTGAGGTGGGGTGCAGGCCAATCACCCGGGCATCCCCATCTTCTCTTCTCTGTTGAGCACACTTAATGGGGAATCGACAAGGCTCTCCATTGGTTTCCAGATCATTTTATTAGTTGGGGGGGATTTACACACTGCTTTTCAATGCAGTTCATACAAAGGTGAACTTAGGACCTGGAGGGGTTACTCTTGTGCAGTAGTTCTCAAACTGTGGGTCCCCAGATGTTCCTGGACTGTAACTCCCAGAAATCCCTTCCAGCACAGCGAGTGGTGGAGGCTTCTGGGAGTTTCAGTGGCAGCATTTTTAGCAGACCACGGACTGGCTTTCCCTCTGAGGGTTTAGGGTTGGCTTTCTTTGTGCTGCGGATTAAGCGTGTGGATGGGATGGCCTTGGAGCCACTGGCGCTGTCATCAGGCAAACGGTTTGGCCTAGGCAGCCCCAAACCCAGAGTTACCCATGTGCCTCTGTGTGGTGGCCCTTTTAGCGTTGACACTTGCATGCTGGTTCTAAACCTAGAACATCTGCTGAAGGCGGGATGTGTTTTATAGCACTGCTGGTCTGTTGCTGGGGGCGGGGGCCGTCTCTACAGATCTGAGGGAAGAAGGTGGTTTGGCCTCCCAGGATCCACACCCCCCCCCGGGCTCCACCTGGAAAAAAACTGTCTGTGACTGTGAGAATAAATGTTGTCATAATGCTTCAATAATGGTGCTGTTTACCTACAATCCCATAGAGCTTAAAACTTAAACCTCTGGATGGTTTACAATGTTATTATGCAGGCTTCATACTGCATAATAAGTAAATTGAACTGAGTAACCCATCCTCAGAATGAAGGAAACCTGGATCAACCTCTAACCAGCGACCTGAGCCTGAGATAGAATTCAGGTCATGAGCGGAGCCTTCACTGCAGTACTGCAATGGAACCATTGACCTGCAACAAGGCTCTTCTGTGCCATGAAGCCAATTCTGGCTTACGGCGATTCTTCCTTTCCTTCCTTTCCTTCCTTTCCTTCCTTCCTTCCTTCCTTCCTTCCTTCCTTCCTTCCTTCCTTCCTTCCTTCCTTCCTTCCTTCCTTCCTTCCTTAAGCGAAGAGAAGTGAGTTCCCATTCCCTTTCTCTGTGGTCATTTATGGGACTGTGCAGCATGCCCAAGGCCACCCAGGCTGGCTCTTCTCCCAGTGGAGAATTGAACTCCCGACTTCTGCTCCCACCGCTCAGAGGCCTAACTCTCAGAGCTACCCAGGCAGCTCCCAGTAAGAGGAAAAAAACAACCCCCCTCTCCCAGTGCTGGCTGGGGATTCCGGGGCTGCCACTCCCCATAAGTTACTCTGCGGGGCGGGACAGGCAAGGTATGTTCCAGGGAGAGCTGCAGATTTTCCTGTGGACGTTTGGTTCACCTTGCAATCGTTTTCCCTTTTCTGCCTCCCAGACAATCAGAGGTGCTATAAATACCATCCTGGGAATGTTGTGACTGTCTTTGCCCAAGCTGGAGCTCCTGACTGCCAGCTGCCCCCTCCCTGCCCCCCCCTTTGCTTTCCTGTGGAAATCGGGATGCTTTTGGACTCCAGGGGCCCCTAGCTTCCTTTTTTCCTTTTTTTGGCTAAGAATCCCAGTGGGCACCGTGGCTTTTATTAGAAGGATTTCCCCCCCCCTAGCGGCTTGGGATGTTTTGGAAAACAAAAACAAAGATAAAAAAAGTTGTTGTTGCCATTCCAAATTTCCAGACTACAGCACGAAAGCTTTTTAAATAGCAGAGGCCCAGCCTTGCTGCACAGGATCAGAAACGCATTCTGTGTGCGGGATCTGTTGCCAAAAGGTCTTCCTCTCCAGAGCAACCACATTTTGAGACGAGCCTGTGTAGCTCCTCGGGAATTTTATGCCATTCCTCGTGGAGCCCACCTCCTCCGCTCTGCGGGGTGGGGGGGGACCAGGCAATGACACTCTTGGGGCCAGGATACAGAGGGCATCTTTTTTTCCATTCCCCTGGGGGGGGGGGTCTCCATCACATAGCACCAGCCCAGCGTCTGATCCCCAGGTGGATTTGGTGAGGCATGGCATTTCTTGTCTGCGGAGTGCAAAGCCAAGCCCTCCCACCTCTCTTTTTTAAGAGTGCAAACCTAAAAATAACATGGTTTGCAATATCCAGGACTTGAGCCCCTGCAGTCTCGGGGATCCCCGGCGATACAGCATACTGCCTGTGGGGGTGGGGGTGGGGGTGGATGTAAAAGCGGTGCTTGTCCTCTCGTTGGGCTGCCTGCAGTGAATCCCCCCGCCTCTCTCGCCTTGCAGGAATCGGAAACGGACACCAAGCTAGATGGCGAAACCGCTTCGGACAGCGAGTGCAAGTCGGAGGCGGCGCCTGCTGCTCCGGTGGATGACACCCCCGAGGTCCTTAACCGGGCACTGTCCAACCTGTCCTCCAGGTAAGGCTGGCATCCGGCAGAGGCCTTGTGAACATTTTGCACAGCCCCTGCCTGCTGGTGAACTATCGCACTCTCCTCTAGTCTCCTTGGCCCTCATCAAAGGGTGGAGGTGGCCACTTCTCGGTGAACTGATATCGCAGAGCCCTCAGGCAGGTTGCCGGAGGTGGTACTGAGGCCGTGAACAAGACAATCAGATGGCCCAAGTGTGTCACTTCCAGTTGTCTTTTCTAGATCTCTGTTTGAACTCGCGCTCTTTGGGCTCACTTCTTTCCTCTTCTTCCCCCGAGATCGCTCCCTCCGGCTACCTCTCAGCTAGTTGGAGGCAAGCATGGGCTGCCGACAGCTCAGCATGCATAGAAGCCGGCTGTAGAGGTTTCTCTGTACAAACCTAGCTTTCTTTCCTCCTGCACAATCCAGGAATTCATTCCCTGGATCCACGAAAGCAGCGAGTTTTCATTTAAGGTTCTGAGCAATTCCTTCTCCACTGTAGTCCACAGTTGTGCCTCAGGTTACTCAGTTGTGCCTCAGATATACTACAGAATAATTGACACCATCTTACTCTTGGAGCGGGACAAGGGGCCTGGTGGCTCAGTGGACTAAGGCTTCTGAAAACCGTCGGCTGCAAAGTCGGCAGCTCAGCGGTTCGAATCCCGGGTGCCACGCAGCAGAGTGAGTTCCCGCTGATCACCCCAGCTCCTGCCAACCTAGCAGTTCAAAAGCATGGAAATGCAAGTAGATAAATAGCTACTGCTGTAAAAATAAAGCGGCAAGGTAAAACAGTGTTTCCTTGCAGCCATGATGGCCACGTGGCCGTGGACTTGCACAACACTGGCTCTTCAGCCCCTAGAGTCGGACACGACTAGCATGCATGTGTAGGGGGAACCTTTTACCTTACACTTGGAGTCCTAACCTGGCAATATCTGCCCACACTGAGTGCTACAGGATAGACAGACAGGGCGACATCTATAAACACAGGCTTCTGGGAAGAACTTTGTAGTTAAGACTGTCCTGCTTGGCAGGGTTGGCGGTTTCTTATGAAACAATAAGGAGCCAAGAATGTTTGTCAGTTGGCCCTGCAGTTCCTCCGCTGAATATCTGCCTGCAGGTCCCCTGCCATCTCTGTTTCTGGGTTAGAGCGAGACCTTCATGCTGCGCTCCCTTTGCGAGACATGGATTTTGGTTTCTATTTATATTTTTCCTCTCGTGGCTCGGTGCTGCCCAGGTGGCTGCCTTCTCGCAGCTGCATCCATTCCTGTCCCCGAAGGGTTTTGTAGCCTCGTCTGCTCTGGCTTTTCATCTCTCCTGGAGTGAGCGCCTCCCTCTCTCCTCAGCCCCTTGGGGGGTCAGAGCTGTGCCTTTGCACCAGGCAGATGGTGCTAGAAATTGCAGCCCGTCCCTCACCCTTGGAAGAAGAAGGGAAAAAAGACCGGTGGACTTGCAAAAGCAAAGAGGAAGCCATCCTGCTCAGGGGGAGGAAGGGACTGTTGAAATATAAGTTGGCGTGGGGGAACTCCCAGCCTCTGGCTCCTCCCCAGCCAGATCCCTAAACCGTTAACCTATGTTAAAGAATAGCTGTAAAAATTACTTTCCAAACATACAGGTCTTACCCGCCAGGACATTTGTGAGGGTATTTCGCCATAATATGCCAAGTGGGAAGCATCTACTAGTGCGGGAGGGTCTGCTTCTATGCCAAAACGGAGACCGTCTGGCAGGCAGAGGGGGGAGCTCTGCCGCCTCCACTTTGGTCGCCCACCTCCCTTTCTCTCCTCTGGCGCAGGTGGAAGAACTGGTGGGTCCGAGGCATCCTGACCCTGGCCATGATTGTCTTTTTCTTCATCATCATCTACTTAGGACCCCTGGTGTTGATGATGATTGTAAGTACTTCCATGCATTCTCTCTCTTTCCAAATGTGGAAGTTGAGTCATGGCGACTGGACTTCTTTTTTGAGAGATAGAAAACGTTTCGCTGTTCATCCAAACAGCTTCATCGGTCTCTCTTTCCAAAGAAAAATGCCCCTCTTGTTCCCTTGTGACAGAAAACATAGCAATACTCCCCCCCCCCCCAATTGGCCTTTCTCAGGACATCAGGAGCCACCCTTTTGCAAAGCTAATGGCTCTTGGCTGCCAGTTCCGGACCCATCTGGCCCTCAAATATGTACCATTGCAAAAGGACTCTCTTTATATCCCCAGACCGGCGTCCACCCTCAAATACTTTACATTGCAACAGGAGGAAAACTAACCCACAAACCCATATCTGTGGGGCTGGTAACTGCAGCTAGGCTTTCCCGCCGTTTTACGGCAGCCCCCTCTACCACATTTGTGCGGTGGCTTAGAAATGGCACAAAAAGGCATGCCGGTCCTTTGCAGGTGATGTGCGTGCAGATCAAGTGTTTCCAGGAGATCATCACCATCGGCTACAGCGTTTACCATTCCTATGACCTGCCCTGGTTCAGAACACTCAGCTGGTAAGTGGAGCCGGTTGGGCCCTCTTTGCTTAGCTCTGGAGGTTGTGGGTTCTCCATAAGGCTTGTTCGCCACAAGCAACCAGTGCCTGGACTCCTCCCAGATCTTTCCCTCCCGTGAGTCCAGGTGCGTCTGGGTTGACCCAGTTTCAGCTGCTCAGTAGAGCCAGTCTTTCCGATTTTACCAACGGTGTGATTCTTCACAAAGAGGACAGGGTGGAGTCGCCTGCTGTCTTTGTGAAGCTTTTCAAGGACTTCAGGTGTCCTCTGCCGTGCCTGTATTCTTTCTGTTCCCAGGGGACTGAGTGGTACCCATTAATTTGGCTTTAAAGCTTTTGCTCCATACTGGGTCATAGCCTTCCTTGACCTGATGCTTTCCAGGCGTGGTACGCTTTAGTTCTCAGTTATCAGGTTGAGAACACCTGGACCAGATTTAAGTAAGAGGCCCCAGATTATTCATATGACCTCCGAAAGTACTTAGATCTTGGGCTAACCATGCTTAGTAGACCTGTGCCTGCTAATTATTCCTTGACGACGGCTAAGGTTTCAGGGCTGTGTAGTCCAAACTAGCACCCTTGTCAACATTTGGTTGTTTTGGTTCCGTTATTGTTTGCATGTGTGCAAAAAGCAAAGTGTTCTGCTTGTATACCACCCCATACCACTTCAAGTAATCTCTGGGCAGTTTACAGTTTTTAATTACAGTGTGCAGGCTACACATTCCCTCCCCCCCCTCCCCCAGCAAATTGCGTACTCATTTTACCGACCTCGGAAGGATGGAAGGCTGAGTGAACCTTGAGCCTTCTACCTGGGGTTGAACCCCCAGGTCGTGAGCACAGTTTTACCTGCAGGACAGGCATTTAACAGTTGCGCCACTGAGGCAAAACAGCACAAAGCTTCTTTTTTTAAAATGATAATAAAACATTTCCCCAAAGCCAGGGTCGGCCTGTCTTTTGCCAAATGCCCGAGTAGCCCCCCATGCAACGCAGGGCCTTCTTATTTCCAGGTACTTCCTGCTCTGCGTGAACTACTTCTTCTACGGGGAGACGGTGACGGATTATTTTTTCACGTTGGTCCAGAGGGAGGAGCCGTTGAGGATTCTCAGCAAATACCACCGCTTCATTTCCTTTGCCCTCTATTTAACAGGTGAGGGTGTGTGCGTGGGGGGGGGGGAGCAGCCTCGCCTTTCTGGGCCCGTGGCTTCCAATTGGAACGGCTGGAAAGCTTCAGGGTGGAGGCCTCTGGCTGAGATTGGGGTTTCGTTTCCCCCACTGGGCCTCCTTGGCAGGGGATAGACTTGTTGACCTCTGGGTTCCCTCCCAGCTCTGTAATTTTAAGGTGGTGCCGTGGCAGTGCTGCTGTTGCTGCTTTTTGGGAACATCTTCCTGGAGGTTTCTGGAAAGTGGTCACGTGCTCGTCCTGTACAGGAAAGCGAGATTGAAACGGTTTCAGGAACGTTTTCAGGACCTGCGCTCCAATGAGAAAGGGTGTAGCAAAGGCCAAATTTCAGCAAGACTTCAAGCACCATCATGATATATCACAGGGCTGTTCAACTTTGAACAGGCCGAGGTCTACTTTTTCCGGCCCAGGCTGCCCGAGGGCTACTACACTAAAACCTCTACTTACGAATTTTATCAGTTCTGAGCACATGCTCGTAAGTTAAAAAAATGTAAGTAGAGCAGTGCTTTCCCATAGGAATGCATTGAAAAGCAATTAATCCATTCTGGAAGGAACAGATTTCAATGCGCCATGGCCCTTGAACTGCCCCGCTCGGCTGAGACAGTGGTCTGGCAGACCCAGAACTTTGCTGGGGCAGTGTTGGTCATTGGGGTGGGGGAGGGAGGGGTGGAGAACTTATCCCCTCACTTTTTAAATTGATGACTGGTGGGCTACCGGTAGCCCGCGCTCTACCTGTTGGGCAGGCCAGATTTATTGCTTTGAGCATTCCCTGCTGGTCTATATAGGCCTGAGGACAAGAGAATCCTTTTAGGGCAGGCATGCCCAAACTTCGGCCCTCCAGATGTTTTGGACCGCAACTCCCACAGTTCTTTCCCATTGGCAATCTAAGCTTAGAATTCTGCGAGTTGTGGTCCAAAACATCAGGAGGGCCGAAGTCTGAACATGCCTGTTTTAGGGCAATTGGAAAGGGCATAAACACCTGCTCTGTGGTTGGAAAAATGCTCGATCCATGATCACAAGGGAGGGAGTGGGTGTATGCAGTGCCTGCCTCCTTAATGCATCGGCCCCATATGTGGGAGGGTCGGGGGTCCTTGGCTTCTGTAAGCCGGGGGGGGCAGGGTTGTCCCTGTGGTCTCCTCTGCAGGAAGGGCCCCAATGGAGGCTGCCTGTTTCCGGGATTGGGTGAAGCCCTTTGTTTACTTCATTCCTCTCCTTCTCTCTTCCTCTCCTTTCTTTAGGTTTCTGCATGTTTGTCTTGAGCCTGGTCAAAAAGCATTATCGCCTCCAATTCTACATGGTAAGATTCAGCAAATGGATTTTGCGCTTTCAGGCTTAATATCTTGTGAGAGTTGGAAAGGGAGAGAGCAAGAGAGAAGTGGGCGGGAGAAGGTTGCTTGTGTGTTGGTGCAGATGCAAGCTTTAAAATCTCCCCGTTTTCCCTTTTTGTTTGCAAGTGGCCAGATGTTAAAGGGGCGGGGAGGCAGGTTTTGGACCACAATTCCCACATTCCTTTGACATTGGCAATGCAGGCTTGGAATTCTGGGAGTTGTGGTCCAAAACATCTGGAGGGCCGAAGTTTGGACATGCCTCAGGTCAACCTCTTTCATGTTCTCTTTTTTTCAAGCAGGGAAGGTACTGTATATACTCAAATATAAGCCAAGTTTTTCCGTCCTTATTTTTGCCTGGGGGGGAAAAACACCCCTGACTTATATTCAAGTGAATATAAAAGCTACCGCAGTTCCGCCACCTCCCGAATGCTCGTCCGGAGGAGGCAGCAGAGGGCAAGTCCTGCCTATTCCACCACCTGCGGAGCACTCGGCCAGCTTGCTGAAGGATTGTGGGAGTTGTAGTCCACAACTCAATGGCCACTATCACGCTAATTAGCTCCCTGAGTGAACTCCCTCCCCAGCCGGATTGCCTCCCCTGGACTGGCCACAGGCTCCTCATTTTATTGGTATCTAGTTTTATGTTTGAAATTTACCAGTAGCTGCTGCATTTCCCACCCTAGGCTTATACTCGAGTCAATAAGTTTTCCCAGGTTTTGGTGGTAAAACTAGGTGCCTCGGCTTATATTCGAGTATGTACGGTAAGTATCTGATATCCCTGCCGAGTTCCAGAACCACAAGATTTTTGTGGGTTTGGGTGCTTGCGTCCACCCTTGCGGTGCCGAAAGTCTTGCGTGTGATTGCATGCGATTCCTGATTACTTGTCTTTGCTTTCTCTCTGTGTCCGTGTCTCATAATCAGCATTTGGCTTGTTTTGGAAAAAAACAAGGTTTGGTGGTGTTGAGTGTGTGTGTGTGTGTGTGTTTTTCCCCCCTTGCAAACCGGATTGCGTGTTCTCTCTTTCTAGTTTGGCTGGACCCATGTGACTTTGCTAATAGTTGTTACTCAGTCGCACCTCATCATTCACAACCTGTTTGAAGGAATGATCTGGTGAGTCAGTGCCGCTTTTCTGATTCTCTCCAGGCCCTGGGCTGTGGTTGAGGGGTCTCTTGCGGGGGTTGGGGAGGGGGGGCTTGAAGCAGAGGGGCCTCGCATGCATGCGGTGCTGGCTGCTTGAGAGCTCCCTGGGGCTGCAGAGTCATGGGACGCTCTTCCGTGTCCTTGCTTGCCCTCGGTGTGGTGGGGCATCTTTTAGGTTTGGCATGATGGCGTCTCCAGAGAGAGACCTAACTTGCGGAGGTCCTTTTCAAAATGGCGACGGCCCCAGGCCAATTTGCTCTGCTTCAACGCGTGTGTGCTTTTAACTCAATCCAAGACAAAAATCTAACCAAGCACTTGGAGCTCGTCCATTGACAACCAAGAGCGGGTGTGTGTGTGTGTGTGTGTGTGTGTGTGTGTGTGTGTGTGTGTGTG
>JAHTLZ010000327.1:20890298-20902331 GCA_023846285.1 Phrynocephalus versicolor
TGTGTGTGTGTGTGTGTGTGTGTGTGTGTGTGTGTGTGTGTGTGTGTTAAATTAAATTATTATTATTGACCATCCTTTCACATTATTTATCTGTCATGTACCTCATGACAGCCATAACACAACAAAGCAATTTAGTTATAATACAAGGTAGTCACTTTACTTATATTAGATTTTAGCACCTTCTAATCATCTATACACTCGCTGGTTTTATATTCTAGCCTCCCTAAATTCATTCTCCTAAAATATTATTAGCCAACAGTCCACATTTTGTTCCATTGAACAGTCCTTGCGTGACTTAATTCCATACGTTAAGAAAGGCTGTCCGGTCTTCATAAATTTATCGTGTTTTATTTCCCTTCAATATATTCTGCTTTGGTGGAGAGAAATCTAGGCAACCACCTGGCAGATAATACCCTTTGATATCTACTTCTGCTTTGAACCGGGGGGGGGGGGTCACACTTGAAAGCCTTGCAGGCACCCTTCAACACCAGGTTTCAATCCAAAATCCAATAGCTAA
This sequence comes from Phrynocephalus versicolor, assembly GCA_023846285.1. Lineage (NCBI taxonomy): Eukaryota > Metazoa > Chordata > Lepidosauria > Squamata > Agamidae > Phrynocephalus > Phrynocephalus versicolor. Next base: position 20,890,816 of record JAHTLZ010000327.1, read on the forward strand.
ACAATAAACAATTTGATGGTCTTTTTTCTTTCTTTCCATCACAACCATTTGCCAAATTCTGCTGATACGTTTTTGTGCAGAAAGACCCAAGTCAGTTTCCTTTTTTTCTAAACCTTCGCTTGGATTTTTTCCATTGTCGCTCCTTAGGTTTATAGTGCCCATCTCCTGCGTCATCTGCAACGACATCATGGCCTATATGTTTGGGTTTTTCTTTGGACGGACCCCGCTGATCAAGGTTGGTTCAGGCCCCGAGAAAAGATGGGCAGCTGCTGGGCTCCCTGCCCCGTTGGCAATGCTGCTTGCCAAGGGGGGGGGGAGGGGACTGCTTCCTAACTGCCCCTACCCCGGTTTGTGTCCGCAGCTGTCCCCCAAGAAGACCTGGGAAGGCTTCATCGGAGGATTCTTTGCCACGGTGGTGTTCGGACTTTTGGTAAGCCGGGAGTGGGCTCCTCCCTCTTTGTAAGATCGAGTCCAGGAGTGGGGCAGAACAGGTGGCCTTCACCTAGCATGGGTGGAGGCAGGTCCCTGAGGTGCTGCCAGTAGCGTTAGGCCAGGCATGTCCAAACTTCAGCCCTCCAGATGTTTTGGACCACAACTCCCACAGTCCTTTGCCATTGGAAATACAGGCTTGGAATTCTGGAGGTTGTGGTCCAAAACATCAGGAGGATTGAAGTTTGGACATGCCTGTGCTAGGCAAAGAAATGCTGGCTTGCAGGGTAAGATCTTCCAGGAAGGTCTCCCATCGCAGAGCTGAAGGCCAGGCTGGTTTAGGAGGCATTTCTTGGGCCAAATGATCATGCCGTACTATTGTTTTCACGGCCAACACGTGGAACCCTATAAATTACTGACTTCCAGAAGGTCCCTTTGTTAAGAGCCTCACTCAGACCTTCCAAACAAAAGGCCCCTGGGTGGATTCCTTGAGTCTGTCTTGTCTTGCAGGGCGTAAGTAAAGTGGATAGAGGGACGCTCTTCTCCCTCTCACAAAATACCTGAAGTAGGGGACATCCATTCAAATTGAGGGCTGGGAGAGTAAGAACAGACAAAAGAAAATATTTTTCACCCAGTACATTGTAGTCTGTGGAACTCCCTGCCACAGGAGGTGGTGATGGCATCTGGCCTGGATGCCTTCCAAAGGGGATTGGACAGATTCCTGGAGGAAAAGTCCATCACAGGTTACAAACCATGATGGAGATGTGTTTCATCTCCAGGCTTAAAACCGGGGTACTTCAAGGGCCAGATGCAGGGGAGTGGTATCAGGAGACAGAGATCTAGTCTCGTGTGCTCCCAAACACATCTGGTGGGGCCACTGTGAGATACAGGAAGCTGGACTAGATGGGCCTTTCTTGGCCTGATCCAGCAGGGCTCTTCTTATGTCTCGCCTTCATCCCTCCACTGTTCTTGTGACTTTGGTGGTCAATCCCAGCAGGGATTGATTTGCGGATTTCTTCCTTTCTTTCAACAAACCTTCCCCCTGTGCCCCCCCCCCCCAAAAGCTGTCCTATGTGATGTCTGGTTACCGGTGCTTCGTGTGCCCCGTGGAATTCAACAACGACACCAACAGCTTCACCGTGGACTGTGAACCGTCGGAGCTGTTCCAGCTGCAAGAGTACAACACCCCTGCCGTGCTCCAGTCTGTGATCGGCTGGGTAGGTATCTCCTCCAGGGAAAGTGCTTCTGCTGGAGGCATCAAGCCCTTTTAATATTGCACCCCTTTGACGAACCCTCCTCCCCCCCTCCCCCGCCGCTGCCAGCATGATCCACGTTGTTGGGCGTGGGCTGCGGCTGGACCTGATGCCCGTTCTTTCTCCTTCCTGTAGAAAACAGTCCAGATGTATCCGTTCCAGATCCACAGCATTGCTCTTTCCACGTTTGCGTCTTTGATCGGGCCCTTTGGAGGGTTTTTTGCCAGCGGCTTTAAAAGGGCTTTCAAGATCAAGGTAAGAAGCCGTCGCGTGGAAGTGTTTGTCCGGGAAAGCATTTGACAAAATGCCGGTGGTTGGAGCCATTGCAGTTCTAATCCAGCGTTGACGGTGTGTGCATTTCCTGAAAGATGTTGTCAGTAATAATAATCTTAGAACTGCAAAGCCTGGTGGGGGGGGGGGCTTTTGGATCATTGGGTCTGGCCCCTCTCAAGGAGGCCCAACAGGGGAATCGAACTCCCGACCTCAAGGGGAAGGAGCTGCAAGCTCTGATTATCTCCACCTCCCATGTGTAAAAGGAGCTTTCCCTCCCCCTTCAAAACATTGCTAGCTCCCTTTGCTCTAAAGCTGTGGATTTCTAACCCTGGATGACCGCGTCACCTAGAACACGTTAAAGGCAGTTCTCTTAGATCCATTGGTTAACTTCTTTCACCTGTGGACCCCCCCCTCCTGCTGCTAGGCAACAAGGGGCAGAAACCTCTCAGTGGGGGTGGGGGTGCGGGTGCCAAGTTGGGATTTCTCATCGACAATGCGCAGGAGCCTGTCTTGGTCCCGTGTCTGGCCTTCAGATACCTGATTGCACAGCTGAGATGCATTCTGATGCTTTGTCAGTCAGTCACAATTAGCTTTAGCAAAAAAAGCATAAACTTAACGCAGGCATCCGAAGGATTCCAGCTGATAAGTTTAGAGAGGAGGACAGGTCTGCAGAAACGAGGGGCTACGGGTCCACAGGAGAAAGACATTCCTCAGTGGATCTGAAAAGAGCTGCCTTGAGCCTATTCCAGGCGACTCGGTAGCCAGCCGGTTCCCTCCGTGACATGGGTTTTCTCTCCCGTTTTGTTGCCCAGGATTTTGCCAACACCATCCCGGGCCACGGCGGCATCATGGACCGCTTCGACTGCCAGTACTTGATGGCCACCTTTGTGAATGTCTACATCGCAAGTTTTATCAGGTAACGTCTCTCTCGGCCGAACGGGTTCCAGGCGGTGGCCTCGCACCTCGAGGGCTGAAAGCGGAGGGTGGGAAGAGAAGCCCAGCTGGGCCGGGAGGAGAAGACACCCCTCTCCCTGTTGAAAGAGTGACTGCGAATGGGTTCGATCCGGAAGAAGAAAAAGGCTAGGTCAGTGATGGCGAACCTTTGGCACTCCAGATGTTTTGGACCACAACTCCCACAGTCCTTTGCCATTGGCAATACAGGCTTGGGATTCTGGGAGTCGTGGTCCAAAACACCTGGAGGGCCGAAGGTTGGCCACCACTGGGCTAGGTTGGTCCTGAGTTAACCATGTGTTTCTTCCAAGTGAAGAAATGAGCGCGGGAAGGTTCTGAGGCTGGATCAGAGCAAAAACTATGTCGTCCACCCAAGAGGCAAGAATGGGGCACCAGAGGTCAGCTATAAGGATAGGGGGCATCTGTCCTGTGACATGGAGGGGCACCCAGTGTCTCATACTCAGTGTGGCCATCATACCATCTTGCCCAGTAGCTGCTGGTGACCCTAGCTTCCATGAATCTCACACCATGTGGACAGCCGTTACGACCTCTTGTGGCAGTGAGTTCCACAGTTCACACACCCACTGTGTCACGCTGTGCCTCTTTTCCTCTGCCCTAAGGCTCCCATGGTTCGGTTTTGTTGAATGGTCCTGTGTTTTGGCACTTAAGAGAGAGGGCGGCAAGGCCTTCTCCCACAGGGTTTTCCTCACTCTTATTCCCAACAATCCTACTGCATTGGTTGCACTTTTTTGTATAATATAATTACAGAAGCAATAAAAATTAGACTCCATCTGTGTTAGCATGCTTCTTAGCTGCTGGAGGAATTATTATTTTTCTTGATTTGGGCTCGTTCCCAGCAATATCCTTGCAATGTTTATTTGTCCTTAAAACTCACCACAAATGTAACGGAGTCCCTCTAAACCTTCAGATGCATGTCTAAAAAGGGTGGATTTTTTGTTTCCATCCTGTTGGGATGTAGGCTCTTTGGTGGTACCAGAAATAACTTATGTGCACCATACGTAGCTCGGGAGCCTCCTGACTGTTACCCGGTTTCTCCAAGCTAATCAGCCCCCCAGCGTGGCTTCTCCAGATTCTAGGAAACACGTGAATGGATGCAATGTGTGTTCCTTAAACCTCATGCCACAGGGGTTAAATTCCTGTCCTGCAGCTAAAACTGTGCTCGTGACCTGGGGTTCAATTCCAGGTAGCAGGTTGAAGGTTCACTCAGCCTTCCATCCTTCCGAGGTCAGTAAAATGAGTACCCAGCTTGCTGAGGGGTTTGCAATGTGTAGCCTGCATAATTAAATTGTGAACCACCCAGAGAGAGCTTGAAGCGCTATGGGGCGGGATATAAGCAGGCCACTTTGCTTGGCTGTGCTGTGCTTACGCTCTCCAGCTCAAGGGAGGTTGCCATGTTCTCTGTCTTCAAGACATTTGGTGCGTAAGTCTTGGCAGCGTCCTCTGCTCTTCTGCCAACCCAGAGGCAGGGACTTGACCGTCTTCTTTTGCCTTTTCTCCCTTCCAGGGGTCCCAATCCCAGCAAACTGATCCAACAGTTGCTCACCCTGCGGCCGGATCAGCAGCTCAACATCTTCAACACGTTAAAGGCCCACCTGGTCGATAAGGGGGTGCTGGCCGGTTCGGAGGAGGCGTAAGCGCCCGAAGTCTGCCAAGATGGGACAATGCAAGGATGAGACCCCCACCAAAACCCCACCGCACCTCCCTCCCCTCCGCGGAAATCTCCTCCCAGCTTGCCAGATGTAGGACAGTGACCAAGCTTCACCTCTCGCCCTGTCTTTTGTTTGTTTTTTTCATATGAAAAGTTTGCATTTGAGGGATTTTTTTTTTAAAAAAAAAGGATACCTCTGTTTGGCTCTGGTTTTAAGCAGGCAAGTGAGAGTTTCTAGCAGGGAGCTTTGCCATGCATTTTTTTTTTGGGGGGGGCTTCCACAGCCCCTGCCCTCCCCAAGCTGGACACTTTTCGCCTCAAGCCATGTGTCAGAAGCCATGCCCAGTAGATTCTAATTTTTTTTTTCCTGATGATAATAGGTTGGCAGAAGAGAAGGCAGACGGAGAAAACAGTCTCTGGACTGCAGATGCACTAAAGTTACCTGGATCATACCCCAGAGTTGCATCACCTTGAATTCTGTGTCCATCACCTAGTGAATCCCGGGCAAGGTCTCTTTAGTGCTTCTTCCTCCAGTCCGTGTATTTGCACAAGTTTCTGGCCCACGGGGAAGGCAGCATTGTGTTCCTACATGAGCTGTCCAGCCACAGAGTGGGATGTCACACATGCCCATTGACTGGCACGTGTTCTTCTGCCATATTAAGTGTGTCCGCACTGAAACAAAGGTGCACTTAAACAAGCGGCCATTTACTTCTGTCTAGGGAGGGAGGGAGCTTGAGGGTCAGATTGGGAGCTGAGGCCCCGGGGAGACCGGAGGGTCCGAGCTGAGCCATTTGTGGGCAGGGGAATCGAGGTGTTTCCTGGAGGCACCAGGTCTCCGGGCAGGCAGCCAAGTTCCAGACCATGAAGGAGGAAATTCACTTCATGTGTTCACCAGGTGAGCACAAGGAGATGTGTGCACATGCGGTTTGCAGTCTGTTGTTGTGGTGATGTGTGTTTCTTGCATCGCAGAAAAGTAACAGCTGAAGAATGTGAAGCTTAGCAAACCAGCCACTTACGTTAATGAAGCAAAGTAAACAATTGGGGGGGGGGGCTCTTGAAAGGAACCAAATGCATGTTGGTTTTGTCCTTGGTGTGTGTGCGCGTGTGTGCGTGCGCGAATGGTTTAGGTTTTATTTCACAGATACTACTGAACGCTGCTTCCCTTGGGAAAAGGAAGCTTCCTTCCGTTTCAATAGGATGAGAAGAACGAGTGGATAGATGGGTGTCAGAATAAGAACACTGCCCTGCTGAAAACATTAAGGTTTTTTTTTTTTTTTAAAAAAAAGCCCAACCCCAGAGATTGCTCCTGGCCTTCCACCAACATCTGCACATGGTTTGGGCAGCTGTTTCTCTGGTTTCCAGAAGACACAGGCATGACCAGAAGTCTAGAACCCGTAACTCAGGTTGCAGAGAAGGCGACACGCAGGCAGCTCTGCACCAAAGCCTGAAAAATCTGCTTTCCCAACAAAAAGAGGCCAGGCGCCCACGGCGACGCTTCAAAGCCAGCTCCCTTGAACGTCCGGATGGACCAAGCGCGTTTCGTAGAGACTTGGTTCATTCTGTGGGAATGCGCTCAATGGCCTTGCGTCACAGAGCCAAAAGTTGCCCGGCAGTGAACTGATAGCAAGATGGAGGCTGTACGGTTCACCCTCAAGGGAGCATAGCTGTGATCTTCCTGCCCAAATTCAGGCATTCCCTTCTCAGTGCCACGATCCTACCTTCTAGGTTCAAATGCCTTTTGTGCTTGTTTCATGGCAGAAGCTTTTCCATGTAAGCCAGTGGGGCCCGGGGGTTGTATCCTGTGCCAGGGCTGGGCCAGCATTGGAGTGGAGTTGGGGGGGGGATGGCCTCTGCGTGAATAGAGAAGGGGGCTCGCTGGAGGCAGCTTGGCTTTGACATTCCCCAGGCTGCACACACTGAGGAGGGGTGAGGAAGTGTCAAAAGATGTGTCGGGGTGATGCAGGTGGTGAGCTTGGGGACATCGGAGGAAGAACGAGGAAGCTTGGTGGGAGAGTCTGAGAGCCGGTTTCCTTCAATCCCTGAGCTGCGGAGTGTTGCTTTTCTGCATGAGAGCACACAGGATCCCACCTCCCTCCCTGTTCCAGCAAAATAACTTTGCTAAGCGCTCTTCATTCCCTCTTTGGTTGAGCACCAGTGGCTGAGCAGAAGCCCGGGAGGCAAAGCGTATACAGGATTCCAGAATCTCCCGTTGTGTGTGTGAGAAAAAGACCGCCTGAGTTATGATTCCGGAGATGACCCAGAGAAGTCAGCGTTGGGTCCATTCTCATTCCACCCCACCCCATTATTTTATTTTATGACATTTGATGCAGCTCAAAAGATTGCTGCCCAAAGAGGCCTGATCCTGCCTCGGCAGAAGGAAAGAAGGGTTTGCGCCTCGGGCGCAGAATAGAAGAGGCCACCTGAATCAACACCGTTTCCTCAGCCATGCCTCGCCTTTTCCAGACTGTCCCTTGGGAAAGGGGCAGGCCATGGATTGCAAGGGGGGGGCCTCCACTAGCCCGGTGGCTCCTGCTGTCCCTCCTCGCGCCCGTCAGCATGTCGGTGTCAGTGAGAACTTGTGAACACCATCACGCCTATATAGCTCCTTCAGAAGACGCAGCTCATGCGGTGGCAATTCCTCTTTCCTCCCTCCCAGCCTCGACTCGGTTCCTCTTCTTCGGATTTGATGTTCGTGTCCTCTTCGTACCACCCGCTTATTTCTTTGTGCGTTGTCTTTTGAAGGAGGGCTTGTCGGCGGCGGGGCTTTTGTTTCTGGTTTCTGTTCTCGGTTTTGCAAAACCGCACACGGGCTTGTGTTTGGATTTTTGTCCCCGGTGGTTTGTTTTTGTTTTTTGTTTTGTTTTTATTCTGGTTTATTTTATTTTATTTTTTTGAAGGTCAGAATGTGAAATGTTGTATAAAGGTATTTTACCCTATTTATATACCGTAATGTTAAATAAAATGTATTGAAACTTACTGCTTCTGTGTGTAAGTTCTTCTGGAGGTTGTCGTTGAAACAACGGCTGGAAGCTGGGAGGCAGAGGGGTGTGCAGATCTGTGCTTTTCCAGTGGTCCTTTCACTAGAAAGTGTTGGAGGCGGTACGGTATTCTAGAATCTTCAACTGTGGAAGCAGCAGCAGCAGCATCTAACCTTGCTCTCAAGCTGCCTGCATACGGAGTACTCCATTGAACAACCTGGTATCCTTGCACCATATGTGTATGGCACGTTTCATAGAATCATAGAATCATAGAATTATAGAGTTGGAAGAGACCTCATGGGCCATCTAGTCCAACCCCCTGCCAAGCAGGAACCCCTTCACAATATTTCCGACAGATGGCCATCCAACCTCTGCTTAAATACCGTCAAAGAAGGAGACTCTACCACCCTCCGTGGCAGCATATTCCACTGCCAAACAGCTCTAACTGTCATGAAGTTCTTCCGAATGTTCAAATGGAATCTCTTTTCCTGTAGTTTGAAACCATTGCCCCGAGTCCTAGTCTCTGAAGCCATGGGAAACAAACCTGTTCCCTCTTCAATATGACATCCTTTCAAATATTTAAACATAGCTATCATATCCCCTCTCAGTCTTCTCTTTGATAGGCTAAACATTCCCAGCTCCCTAAGCCGTTCTTCATAAGACATCTCTTCCAGGCCTTCAACCATCCTAGTCGCCCTCCTCTGCACCTGCTCGAGGTTGTCAACATCCTTTTGTTGCAGAAAGTAGTGGGGTGTGGTTTTTATTTATTTATTTTTGTTTGTTTGTTGCGTTTTTGGTGGTCTGTGCGACTGCAAGGTAATATCCCCACAATCTCTTTGGGTGGTGTTTTTGCAAATAAACCAACCGCCTACCCCCCCACATCTGCAGAGCAGGAATCTTCAAGCAAAGACTAATCTTTGGGACGGACGCCCCTGTGTAGCTGCCAGGCATGATCGCAGAGAAGCTCTTGTCTGTTTTGATGCACCTCGTCCTGTTGGACGTCAGCTTTGCAATTGAGCATGGCCTCGTTTAGCAGATCCGGCATCTCAGCAGCCTCGGAAGCGTTCCGCTTTGGCGTAGCAAGCAAGATGGCACTGAGGAACCTACTAGATCTCCTTGCATCGGGCTAGATCGGTGCTAGTTCCGTGTCGGGTCTTGCAAGGTGGCTCCGATTCTTTGGTGACAAGGACCAAGGATGCAGGTCTTCATAGTCTCCTGGGCTCAGAAGAACTCAGGTTCCACCTTCCTCTCAGCTTGAATTGAGTCATTTCCCCAAAGCGGAGGCTGAGCTACAAGGGCAGGAACAGTTCAAAGTCTTTCTTGTTTGGGTGTTGTATGTGTGTTCTTTTTTTTTTCCCTTTCAGCACCCACTTCCTCATTAGGGAGCGACGCAACCAACCCGTGAGCTGTGCCATTAGGGTTGGGTTGTGCCTTTGAAAAAAAAAATGAGAACGGATGCCTTGGCATGGAACTAAATGCAGTTAGAAGATCTTTTGAGGACTTAGGCACTCACCCGAGTGTATCAGGGTTAGAAATAAACCCCAAGACGTTAAGTCGGGCAAGGAAAGAGACCAACTCGGCAACAGCCAAGGGAAGTCCTTGCACAGGTTCCTCATGGAGGATCACGCAGCGGGGAGTCCACTTTTTATCGAGAAGGCGCCCACGGGTTTCTCTTCCTTAAGAAAAATCGTTGCACCCCTTCTGCCGAAGTGAAAAAGATCGGCGGTTTTGATCCGGCTCCACAGACCTTCCCGCGGCGAAGGGTGAAGATGTCTCTCAAGTTACCACGGAACTGGGATTTCGGCCTGAGAATTGACATGTCCAAAATAGGTACCGCTTCTCTTGACCGGCTTATTCTGATTTCTCCTCCCTAGTGTGGGCAGAGCACGCTGCAAGGGTCAGGCTGTGAGGCAGAGAGAGAGAAAGAGAGAGAGAGAGAAAAGATTGCTCCCCAGTCCACTTGCCGGACGAATGGAGATCTGAAACCAGGTCCCCTGGTGCTTTGCCACCACACCAGGCTGTTCTAGCATCTATTACTTCCTTCCTCACACCCTCTTTTATCTGGTTAGCTTTTGAGGTCGCTTCTCAGAAGGAAACCTTGGCCCTCCCTCCCCAGCTCTGAGAAAACTTGACCTGATGGCAAAAAGGTTTTAGGGCCAGATTTAGACGGGGGAAGGGAATGGGGCTCAGGGTGCAGCCGGATGGTGGTGACTTTCAGCCCAGAGGTTCCTTATTTCAAACATAAAACATTTTCTTCTGCTTCTGTGCCAGGGCTCAGCCTGTGTTTTGATGCCTGTTTGGAGAAACTGCTTTTCATCATCCAGGGTTAAGACATAAGAATGGGAAAGGGTATGTTTTCAAAGGGTTTAGGTCACATCCCCTCCTTCCCTGGGGCCAACTAATTTTATTTTTTAAAAAATCAGCAGAAAAAGTGGCGGGGATTCCCCCACCCCACCCCCAGTGGTTTGCTGTGCTCATTTCTTCCTCCAATACAGGGTATGTGCTTGTCCCCAGTGAGTCTCCTAATATATGATGTATCTTTCCAAAATCCACGTTGTTTCCTCGGCTTGTCATTTCTAGTTCAAGAAATCTCAATTTTCTGGATATACGCCGCAGAGGTACCTTAATTCATTGATTCTCTGTTTCTGGAGCGTTGGTTGAATCACCAGCTTTTTCTCAACCTGGAGGGAGGACTTCATTTCAAAACGGGATTTCTGTTGTCCTTTGTAGGGATTAGACATGGGCATGAAACACATTAAAAATTTGTTTTGTTATTCGTTATTCATTTTGTTATGTAACGAAACGAATAACGAATGGCCCCCTCAAAGAAAAACAAAACGGAAAGTTTCATTTCGTTTCGTTTTTCGTTCCCCCAATCTGACGTCTTCTCAGGGACTCGTTGCTGGTGCCTTCCAGAAGGCTTCCAAGGTGGCTGGGAGCCCCCCCCCCACCACCACCACCACCTGCAAAATTAAATAAAATTAAAAAGCACAGAGTAAATATGTACAAAAAATTATTTGGGGGGAGGGAAATCAAACATGGAAAACCACCACCACCCGAGAAAAATCCACCTTCTTGGTTTTGTGTTTGACAGCATTTAGACGGTACTTTTCAGGGTACTGGGTCATTTCCCATCAAAGTTCACGTCTATGCATAGGGTTTGTTTTCGCCTGTGCTGGAGGTGGGGGGTGGGACAGCACTTGCTTACCTTGTTTTTGTCCTGTGGGTCAGTGCAGCCCCCTATCTTTTATGGGATGTCTCTAGTTAATTACGAGGGGAAACAACACCCCCCCCCGCCTGCCTGTGTCTCTTCTATCTGGCCTTGCTTTGCATCCACCTTCCACATCTTACCTGGAGAGAGAACAGATCTTCGTTCTTTCGCAGGCAATGCAGGGACTTGACTCAGGAGTAAGCCATAGCGCCGCTTGTCCCAGCGGACAGTAAAGATCACTTTTACTCTTCAGGCGCCAGCAGCCGCCGGATGTGATGGAGGATCTTCATCAGAGAAAAGGTTTTGCAAAACCAGGCTTAAGAGAAAGCAGGGACTTGGGTCTTTTGTTGCTGGGTGTTCTGAAAGACCGCGGGCAGCTTCGAGAAGGGCGTTATCACATCCTTTTGTTTTGTTTTGTTTTGTTTTTTTGAAAAACGTGTCAGGAAGCAACCATAAAAATGGCCAACAAAAAGAGAGAGAGAGAGAGAAAAAAAAAAAACAAAGAAAAAAGAGAGCATTGTTGCCATGCTGGAGCAGATTGTCATTTTCAGAAATGCCATCCGGGCTGTTACGCTTTTGGCAGGGAGCAGGTTGTCTTGCCCTGGATTGGGAACTTGAGGCGTGTGTGTTTAGCAAATGCCTTGGAGCTGTGCATCTCCAGCTCTGACTTCCATCCGTTCCGTCGTCTTTACGCCCTTATTCAATACACACACACACACACACACACACACACACACACACACACACACACA
>JAHTLZ010000327.1:20902341-20942295 GCA_023846285.1 Phrynocephalus versicolor
CACACACACACACACACACACACACACACACACACACACACACACACTTTCACAGAAAACTACGAGACCACCTAACGGAGCGACAGAGTCTGCCAAAGCACAACAGGAAGTGAGCAGAAAATGTCCTGCAGAAAGCATTACTATCACCCTGGAGCGGAAATGCTGTTTCCAGAAAGGCCATCCGGGGCTCTGCGATGCTTGTTGCATGCGACACAGTGTTCCCTCTGAATCAGTCCAAGAAAGTATTGTTTTTCAAGTGCTGAACCAAGGTAGCACGGTTTGGGGTCTGGGTAGTGATGGGCATGAAACAGAACGATGAGGAATCAGAGCAGTTCGTGGCTACTCGCCAAGGACAAATCACACATACGCCAAACGGCAGAAAACCAAACAGGTTTGTCCTTCAGAGTTTGTGCCTGCGGGAGGGGAGCCTAAAAGCTTCCTAATGCCCTGGGCAAAACGGAGCAGATGGTTTTTGCGAAACAGAGTCCCCGAACGGCACTATGAGCCGAACCATGAATGAACCTGGTTTGTGAATTCCACCCCACCCCACCTCCGCCCTGGTTTGTCATTTGATTCGTGCCCATCTGTAGTTCTGACTTGACACACATTGAACACTTAAGACAGGCATGTCCAAACTTCGGCCCTCCTGATGTTTTGGACCACAACAACTAGAATTCTACGCCTAGACTGCCAATGACAAAGGACTGTGGGAGTTGCGGTCCAAAAACATCTGGAGGGCCAAAATTTGGGCATGCCCGACTTAATGAGTCTTTCTGTCCTGCTGCAACAAGGCTGCATGGGCTAAATCACCCTGTTATGATTGTTGCCTGCAGTGCAGCCACTGCATTGTTTAATTCACTGAAAGTGTGAAAGAAAAAGAAATGGGCTTCTCGCTCCTTCTGCTGGCCGGCCAATCTTTTCCTTGCCTGCAAAAGCCTACTTATTGTAGGCAGGAACTGCGTGTGGTCCTCCTCCCTTTTTGAGACCTGGGCTTTCTTAAGTCTATATAACTCAGCCCTGAGCTGAACTCCGATGCTCAACTCTGGGGGCTGACGGTGCCAAGGGGGAAAGGAGAAGGCACGCCAAGAGGGCTTCCATCCTGTCTTGAACTGGTGGCCGGGCATCCTTCCCTCCTCGTCTCGTGGCCGGAGGCCTACGGAGCCAGCAGAGGGCGCCCCTCAGCAAACAACCAAACAGAGCCTTTAGGAAAGGTCTCTTAATTAGTGGGTGAGAAAGCACATCCGATCTCGCCTGATTTCAGAAGCTAAGCAGGGTCAGCCCTGGTTAGTACTTGGATGGGCGACCACCAAGGAATACTAGGTGCTGTAGGTGCCTGGAGTAGGAACTGGCAAACCACTCCAGGATTTCTGCCAAGAAAACTCCATGGATATGGAGTCACGACGAGTCGGTCACGACTGTAACGACACAACACACACACACACACGCAGCAGTGCTTGAGCTGCATTGCCTTGCAGCTGTCACAACAGCCATGCAGTGCAGGCCACTGCATCTATCATCCACGAGGAAGGTCAAGGCTGGGGTGTGTGTGTGTCAAGGGCTCACATCAGATCTCCAAGTTTGCTCAGGGCAGAACCTGCTTTCTAAAGTGGGACGACTCCATTCATTCATTCATTCATTCATTCATTCATTCATTCATTCATTCATTCATTCATTCAGAATATGTCTACCTAACCTTTCTCCTTGGAAAATTGACTCAAGGTGGCTTATAATGATGAGGGGCAATATATAGCCCAGAACATTTAAGACATAGTCAAGTTTAAGAACAGGGAATTAGAAAAGGTGTTTTAGAACATTAAAAGGCAACATTAAAGCTACCAAGAATATGCAAAAAAGAAAAAAAATGCCATTATGAAGGATGGAAAGTCGCATGGGAAACACTGGCATTCTCATGAGATCAGTCAATGCAACCATGCATGGTAATCCATCTAAAAGTAGCCAAGTTGTTTCCATCCATATGACGGCTGTCGCATCCGTTTCAGTCGTCATATGGAAGCAGACCTTGGTTTCCCACCCATGTGGGGATGGTGGACCCTGGTCTTCATGCACCCTCTCCCAGGCTTCCTAGCGCTCTTGTAACTCTTCCCCCAACCCATCCAGGCTGGAGCTCTCCTTCCTAAACAGAGATCTACAGAAGTGTAGCCATTCCCTGAAACCAAAGCAGGTGCCTCATTTCTCTCTCTCTCTCTCTCCTTTGCTTGTGGCTTTCCTCTTTTAACTGTTGCCACAATCAGGCTATTTTTAATTTTGCTTTTTCATTTATCCGGTCAGCTGCTTTGAAGGGGCTTGAGTGCCCCCTGACGAACAGCTCTCGTAGGCTCTTGTGTAGTAGTAGCAGTAGCAGAAGCAGTAGCAGAAGAAGAAGAAGAAGAAGAAGAAGAAGAAGAAGAAGAAGAAGAAGAAGAAGAAGAAGAAGAAGATGATGATGATGATGATGATGATGGAGGACCACCAACTAGGTTTAAAAGTAACTTGTGCGTTTCCCCCGGGTAATTCCAACTTATCACCATGGTTGGCTTTAAAAAAATTATTTTGTTGTTTTTGTCAGTTTGGCCCCACAGCTTCAACACACACGTGTGTGTGTGTGTGTGTATGCACCCACCCACCCACCCACCCACCCACCCACACACACACACACACACACACACACACCATTTCACAAGAAGCTTAGCAACAAATAGTCGATGCCCTCTCGGGACCTATTTTGGTTTCTTTTTGTCGTTTGCAAAGAAAGACGCCTACGCAGGAAAAAGGAAGTCCACTTGAACAGATTGCTGTGCTGGCTTCCTTTTGCAAAGCTGCTTGCCACAGGGCGTGGGGGGGCCCGCGGTCCCCAGAAATCGCTCCTGGCCTCGAAAGCTTGACGTTGGCTCCTCTCCGGAGAAGCGGCGGCGAGGTTCCCTTCCTTCGTGGCCGCCTGAGGTACTTGGGAAGCCGAGACTCCTGTTGAGTGGCCGCCGTGCGGCTCCAGGGAGAGAGTTTCCTCCTCCTTGGGTGGCTGAGTTCTGCTTCTCTCCCTAGTTCGCTCCCAGAGCCTGATGGCCGTCGATCCCAAAGCGTCGGGGAATTGGGCCCAGCAGCCTGCCAACCCGCTGGAGCGGCCCTTGAAGGTGGGCTGGCTGAAGAAGCAACGCTCCATCGTCAAGAACTGGCAGCAAAGGTACTTCGTCTTGAAAGGCCAACACCTGTATTACTACAAGGACGAGGATGACCTCAAGCCCCAGGTAACGTCAGCAGGAGAGAGGCTTCCCGGGTCGGAATGAAAGCGTGGCCTTCAACCCCTTGGCTCTGCAGGTTGGACGAGGATGAGAACCAACTGGCGGGGTGGGGGTTAAAAGAAAGGGAAGGCCCTGGAGGCAGCAGGCGTTTCAATTCTTGGGGATGTCTGTGAAGATTCTCAGTCATCCGGGTGCGGTGATCCCCTAAGCTGAGTCATGGTAAGTCGACATATTTTCTTGTGAGGTTGCCATCCAACTCACTTCCTTCGTCTTGACGAAGAAGGTTGGTGGGAGACCTCCGCTTTATCCCCCACCTTGGTTTCCCTCAGCCTGGTCTGAAGAGGTTCATTAGGTGGACAATGGCCTGGGGTGTGTGAAAGTCCTACTTCCACAGCCCTTCTCAACATCCATGAAGCCAGAGTCATTAGCCGTGGCCTCCCTGGTGGAGATGTGAATTGGTCCTGATTTTCCTGGAGATACAGTAGATGATAGGGCGGCATGATAAATGAGAGACAGGTTGTGCCTAAAATCTGCCACCCTTCTTGAGAGGGAGATTTTCCATACCAACCTGTATGGCCTCCCTGACCCTTCTCTCAAACCACTCATCTTCTCTGCCTAATCTGTGGACATCCTCATCTTTGAACGAGTGCCCTTGGTCCGTCACGTGGAGGTGTACTGCTGATTCTGGCCCTGAGCTGTTGCCCCTCCTGTGTTGAGCCATCCTCCTGTTTAATGGCTGCTTGGTTTCTCCAATTAGAGCTCTGAACACTCCATTGTCCATCTAAGGAGCCTCTTCGGACCTGGGTGAAGTGAAGTCAAGTGAAGTGAAACCAATGTGGAGAATAAAGCCTCCCACCAACTTTTCTCAGACTGAAGAAGCTACTTTGAGGAGTAGCAAAACATTTCAGTCCCACATTAAGAGATGTTCAGTTGCCATGACTCAATTGACGGACCATGGGGATGATTTCCGAATTCTGGAGACTCACAGACTGATGTCTAGATTGTGCTGTAGATTACACAGAAAACGTTGTTGGCATTCCTTAAGTGGTCAACATTTCTGGTTGACAGAGTGCCCTGATTTGATTCTGTCAGTGAAATCAGTTTGTTCTGGTGATGCTACAGAGAGGCATTGTAACTTGCCGTGGTGTAGCAAGTGACGTGCAGAAAAATGCAGGTGACCAGGGCTGCCCCGTGACACACAACCCCAAAATGCAATGTTGGAGTTTATACAACTCCAGGTGTTCTTCCTGGAGAAGGTAATGTTGAGAAGGACCCTTCTGGGCTGGGGGTGACTGTCAATCTACCCAGCATTAACCAATGGTCCTTACTTACCTCTGAATTGAACGAGAGCCCTGCCTCCCTAAACTTTTCCTTTCCCCCTTCTCCTGAGTCTGTTGGAGACAGTGAGTCTGTTGAGGCCTGTTGCTTAAAGCAGGCCTGTTTGTCAGTTTGCTGTTTGTTCTGCACAGCTGTAAGTAAATGCAGTGTTTTCATTCTTTCTGCTACTAATGTCTCTGAGTCATCCAGACTGCAAGTGCCAGTCGATGAGATGAAAAGGGTGGACTAATCTGGGGGAGCTTGAAGCTTCTCTTCAAATCCCTGCATCTCAGTTATGCAACTAGAGGAGTCTTACCAAAAATTCAAAACTCAGCAGCACACAGTTCCTCTTGTCTGATTTCACTTCTCATTCCGACAAGCTCGTCTTTCAACGGTCTCTTTCCATCCCGGCCCTTTTGTCTGCTTCAACCACATCTGGCTTTTTGGCTTCTGCCAGATGCCTTCTGGCAGCAGGATGGGGCCCAATTGCCCATTTGCTACCCCCTGCCCACGTGCAATCAGCCGATGGTTGATTAGAACAGTCAGTGCCACCGGTGAGATCTGAGAGCATGAGAGCAGACTTGGCCCTGGATCCTTGGAGAGGTGGTGGATGGAGCCTCAAAGCCCAGGAGACAGCCTTCAGGGAGCAGTTAGTCCACACCCCAGTTCTCCTTGGATGGCAGCATGTGTTTCTCCCCTGAGCGTAAAGGAGAGGCCGGGTACATTTCCAGAAGGATCTTTTAGGGCCTTGATTTGGTTTTAGGGTGCCACCGATTTCACAAGAGACATAGCCTGTCCACTCTGCTATCAATGCAACGGTTTGGTTTTATTTATTTGAAATATTTCTACTCTGCCTTTCTCCCTGAAAGGACTGGTCAGGATGCCCTAAAAAGGTTATGTTATTCTGCTGGAACAGACTTCAGGCATCTTCCCCTTTGAAATCTGGACCCTCACTCCTTACTCATCTCCTTCAGTACTGGGTGGTTTCTCATCCTCTTGATCTGTATCCAGAGATAAGTCCAATTAAACAAAACCACATGCATTTTTTCCACCATAGCTCCATGTGTTCAAGTCCACATAGAATAAAAGCAAGCATGTGTAGCATGGATTCCAGGCCATTGGAATGGTAAGGTGTCCTTTTTCCCTTTTAAAATCTAGATGCCCCAGAATAAAACAACCTGCCTGCGTTTGCGCGCTTTGCACTTTCAAACTTGTTGCTCTCTTTGGTCGCAGGGTTTGGTGCAGCTTCGGGGCAGCACAGTCACGGAAGTGGCAGCCTCCCCGGAGGAAGGCGGGAAGTTTATCTTTGAGATCATCCCACGTGAGTCCCCCTCCGTGTTTTTGGCTTCGGCCAGCGCATGACCTCCTGTAACCTGGGATCGCTAGGAAATCAATTGCACCGGACCCCTCCATAAGCAGTCCAAGTGGTCATCTCTTTCGCTGCGAGATCGCACCTACAGTCAGTTCTGCACCAAAATGCCCTTTCCAGTTTTGGTGAAGCAGAAACAGTGCTGCACTGTATTCTCCCCCACCTGCAACACATTGGCTCCAAGACCCCTGTGGATGCTTAAAAAACGTGGATTATAGCAAATGCTATACATCAGGGCTGTTCAACTTTGAACAGGCCGAGGTCTACTTTTTCCGGTCCAAAGTGCCCGAGGGCTACTACACTAAAACCTCTACTTACGAATTTTATCCATTCTGAGCACATGCTCATAAGTTTAAGAAAATAGCAAGTAGAGTAGTGCTTTCCCATAGGAATGCATTGAAAATCAATCAATCAGTTCTGGAGGGAACAGATTTCAATGCGCCATGGCCCTTGAACTGCCCCACTTGGCTGAGAAAGTGGGATGGCAGACCCAGAACTTTGCTGGGGCAGTCGTGGTCCTTGGGATGGGGGAAGAGGGGTGGAGAACTTATCCCCTCACTTTTTAAATTGATGGCCAGCGGGCTACTTTTGAACCCTTTGTGGGCTACTGGTAGCCCACGGTCTACCAGTTGTGCAGGCCTGCTATACATAATATGGGCTCGGCCTCCGACTACTAGAGGTAGTCAGTTCTGATAATGTCATCTTTGGAAATATATATTTCTAGGATCTGTTCTTTTAATGTTTTCGGACCGCAGATAACTGAATCAGCAGACCCTGATCCCACAGTCCTGCGGTATTTTGCAAGCCGCGAAAAGTCTTTCAGGGGAAACGTATCACCGAGTAGAGGATGGAGCAAATGCTTTGCACCTTCTCTTTCCCTTAGCAGGACTGCTTTTCTGTTGTGCTTCTGCCTTTGCAGGCATCTCGGGCGACCAGAACCGAAGTGGGCCAGACTCCTACATGCTGATGGCCAGTTCCCAGGCCGACATGGAGGACTGGATCCGGTTGCTCCGGAGGGCCGTGGGATCTCCTTTAGGAGGTAAAGAGGGGCAGCCACCTGTGCTCAATGCTTTGACATATAAGAAGACCCTGGGAGACAATGCTGGGTTGAACGAGAACCCTAGCCGTGCTAGGGGGATTCTGGAACATGTCATTAGAGATGGGCACGACTCAAAAAAAATGGTGTTTCGTTTGTCATTTGTCGTTTAGGGGGTCCGTTTCGGTTCGTTTCATTTTTCGTGATTTTTTGCAAAAAAAATCGTTTTCGTTTCGTTTTGTTACGAAACGAAAAAACAAAAATGAAAAATTGCTCGTTTCGTTAGCATTCATTACAGTTCAATGTATTTGCCGCAACGAAAACGAAACGCATGACAAAATTTCTGGTGTTTCGGTTCGTTTCGTTTCATTTTGGAGACAACATTCATTTTTCGTTTCGTTACATAACAAAATGAAAAAACAAAAACAAAAACAAAAATGGAAAATTGCTCGTTTCGTGCCCATCTCTACATGTCGTCCAAAGCATGGCGGTGGTGGTGGTGGATGGGATAGCCCTTGAGGTCTCTTCCAACTCTATGGTTCTGTGATTCAAAGCAACAGAAGAAGGGGTTCAAGCTTTCATCTTGACCTGTTCCCTTGCATCCCGATGCGATGTGGGATCCTGTTCATCTCTACTTAATCCGTAACTGCGTGGAGTTAGAACGGGACACCTCCGCCCTTCAGAAATGGAGCCACCAAGATTGCTGGAAAGTTGGCCAAACCTTTGGTCCTGCTGTGTTTGTCACAAGAGCCGCGCGCAGCTTTTTGGGGGGGGGGGTTGGAAATCTGCCCAGGCCAAGATCTTCCATACGAGGGTAATTTCTGATTATTATGTACAGAGGTGAAAGCTGGAGAGTAAAGAAGGCCTGAAGGACCCCTCTCCCCAAAAGATGAAGGAGTGGGCTCTAGATCTAATCAAAGCTGAAACCTTATTTCTCTAGATGCATTTTAAGCTCCATATCACATCAAAATTATCGTGAAGGCATCCTACTTTAGATACCTCATGTGTAGACAAGATTCTCTGGAAAAGAGAGTCAGGCTGAGGAAAGGTTGGAGACACCAGGAAAAGAGGAAGACAGAGAACGTGAGAGGCGTTGACTCCATAAAGCAGTCACAGCCTTGAGTTCCCAAGAACCGAGCTGGGCTGTTAAAAATAGGACTGTTAGGAGATCATTGATTTGTAGATTTGCCAAAAGTTGACTCCAAGTGGGCACCAGCTGGAGGGGTCGGGCGCATCTCTTAGGCTGGGAAACGAACCACTCCGAACCAGTTGTTTCTGCCCATCTCTCGTTTTGGCCTTTCTGTGACTTTTCCAGCCTTTGGAAGTTTATTTATATGTGGAATGGAAACAAGTGAATCCTTGAAAACATTGGATACAGGAGGAAACCAAAACCAACAGCTGCATCTATCCAGGCTCAGGACTTAGGAGTACATGACTTCTGAAATCAGGCTTTCGGCCAGCATGTTTCCAGTCATTTTAATCATAAACTGGAATGTTTCTTCTTCTTCTTCTTTCTCCGAAAGGCACTTCCTGTTTAGTTTATATATGGCAGGCAGGCTCAGCACAGCTGTCTGCCAGATATAAACTAAGTAGTGAAATTGTCGTTTTGGTGTTTCTTTTAAACAAATTGCAAAAATAATAAACATTGATATTACATGTCATTCGATGACACATTTGCAATATGTCTCCTCCAGTACAAGATGTGAAATCAAACCACCCAGAGTAACCATGTAGCTAGATGGAGCAGTATATAAATTTAATAACTAATAAATAAGGCAGCATTTAGAATGGAAAAAAAATAAAAAAATAAAAGAATGAATTAAAAGAGATAAAATTACACGTTGGCACCTAACGGTTATTCGTGAAGGTGCATTTTCATGGAGGCGTCAAGGGGAGAGAGATTACATCAATAAGAATGGCAAGTGCAAGGGGGTTGGGATGGTTTTTCTCAGAGATGCCTGTGTCTGTTACCGGCAGATGGCTGAGATTCCCAGGGCATCTTTATGAAGAGTCTGTTCAGATCAGCCTCTCTGTCATTTGGTTCAGTGCAATCTGGGCTTTTTCTGGAGAGCAAATGAGCAGAGAAGAATCAGGGAGAGTGGGGTGTTTTTTTAAGGAAGCACCGGGGGAAGCTTCTTTCTTCCCCACCAGGCATTCTGGCTGCGCAAAATGCTTTAGACTTAGTAGCGTTGTTTAGGAGAATGCTTTAGACTTGAGGAAAGGACATCATCTTCCGTGCATTGGCTGCCAAAAGGAAGGGCGAATTCAAGGACGAATTCGTAGGGAAGGTTGACATCCCTGGTATCGTTTTGCAGAGTGGAGCAAGAGCTCCTTGGGAAGGGGGCTGCTGGTGGGGCAGGTTTTAGGGAGCTCTTTAAGAACCCAAAGAGCTCTGTATGAAGGCTGAACTGAACCATAAGCCTTCCCGCCACTGCTCCCAAGACCGAAAAGCAGGCAGGAAGAAAAAAGGATGGAATAGACCTCAACACAGTTGGAGCACATCGGTTCAGACAAGACGTGTCTACAATGTCGGGTTGATTTGGATGGAAAGATGCAAAGAGGAGCCACTCAGAGACACAGAAGCACCTCTGCGTGCCCTTGGATGTCGGCCTTTTGGGAAGAGCGCTTTGCAACTTGGACTTCTGTGCTGCCACTTTGCTGCCCGAGCTTCAGATGAAGGTCTGGGAGCAAAGTTCCTGCTTTCCGGCTCTAGAGATGTTCTTTTGTTGGAAATTGAAGGGAAAACAGGAGCTGCGCCCGGGCACAGGTACACACGGCCCCACCTTTGCCACTGCCTGGAGGGGCTGGCGTTCCTTTTGAGTTTCAGTCATTTGATCGCCCCTCCTATCAAGTCACCACCCCTTGACTCCATGATTGCAACACCTCAGACCTAATGACATGGCAAATACTTTTGTCAAATACTTAGTGCCAACTAGAAGTCTGTGTCTCTGCAGCATCGATGTACACTGGGAGAGTTTTATGAAGACCCTGGTTCAAAACTTGCTTCCGGAATGAACTGGAGCTTTCTGCTTGGCATCTGCAGTTTGGGGATATTATTTTGCTTACCTTATAAGACGGTTGTAAAAGGCTCCTAAGATCCTTCTGAAATGCGTTGGTCCTTGGTTTGCTACTTCATGGTCCATGTTTTGATAAAGCAGCAGAGTTTCAAGTGAACGCTTGGGTCTTTTAGTAGTGATGTACAGGTGGAAGCTCATTTAAATCAAGGCCTTCCAGGTGTTTGCAGTCTAACATCCTCCTTCACCACTGGCGATGCCACCCAAGGCTGATGGGCCCTGCAGTCTCAGAACATCGAGAGGGCCGCAAGTTTGACACCAAGATGGGAAAGCTACTTTCCAAAATTGTCCCATTACCGTAAGAAGCTCAGGGTCCTCAAAATAATGAGTTTCTCTTCATAGTTACATTCTAAACAGCAAATGTTTGCTTTCCCATATCTGGAAGGGGACTTCTTTGTTACTTTTAAACGTTTTAAGCTACTGGCTTATCTCCTCCTTGCCTCATAACGGTTTCAAAAGTCACAAGAGAGTGTAAGGCAGGACGTGAATCATGTGGTGTTCCAGTTTTTGGAGACCACTTGCTTGTAACTACAAAAGGAACTGAAAACTTGCATTGACACCATAAAAGAAAAGAACTCCTGTATAAGGATGAAATTCGTAATTTTGTTGGTATTCGTACCAGTAGCCGGTCCCTGGCAACTAGTTGTTTTCAAACACTGGTTTAAGCACTCTGATCATAATAATTTGACAACTTTCCTCTCCCTCCTTCCCTCCCTCCTTTCAATGCAGTGGTTTTTGGTCAACAGCTGGTGGAAACCATGATCTACGAGCAGAGATTTGGGCCGCACCTGGTGCCCATCTTGGTTGAGCAATGTGTGGCGTTCATAAGGAAGCACGGCCTGAATGAAGAGGGGATCTTTCGGCTCCCCGGTCAAGACAATCTGGTGAAGCAACTACGGGATGCCTTTGACGCCGGAGAGCGCCCTGCCTTTAACCAGTAGGTGGCACCCATTCCCAAGGACGGGCCCCAAGGCCAACCTGGGGTTCCCAGACTTGCCCCTCGAATCTTTTTAGACTACATCTCCCAGACATCCTTGCGATTAACCCCAAAATATCTGGGGCCAGAGCTTGGAAATCTGTGCCTTCTTTCTCCCATGCATACTTATTCATTTAATTATTTTAGAGTATTTTGCAGCTATTGTTTGGAAAGATCTTCGTGGGCCTGGGTGAGATTCTAAAGAATTTCTCAGGAACTCTTAGGATGGAAAAATGACAATTAGAGGTCTCAGACTGATAAAATAATTTAGTAAAGACACATGCAAAGTCCTCAGTTATATCTTCCATTTGGAATTCCTCCCCATAATATCCAAAGTAACTAGACTTCATTTCCCAACCTTCTCTCATTCCACAGTGATAGGGACATGGATCTATGATTTCTTGTATCTGCTGGCTCCATTTAATCCATTTTGGTTCTCTCTCTCTCTCCTGATTCCTCCTGTTTGGCAGAGATACAGATGTTCACACCGTGGCCTCTTTGTTCAAACTTTACCTACGGGAACTTCCGGAACCGGTCATACCTTGCACACAGTATGAGGACTTCCTTTTGTGTGGACAACTTCTGACAGCTGACGAAGCAAAGGTATCGAATTAGCACATGCATACATGCACACATGCACAGACAGTGACTGCGTGCATGCAGCCCGGATTGGATAGATGAAGTGTCATAAACATGCATGTTTTTAAGGAGATGTTTGAGCCTCCATGGACCTCTCTGAAGGTGGCACTTGCCTTTCCAGCAAAGCTCCCTGGTGACCCCTTTCAATGCACCTTTGAATGACATCAAACGAGAATTATGAAGGTGCTAGTACTGGCTGGTAGTTGATGCTCATGATGAGAAATGCCTGTGTTCACTGAAAAACCCTCCTTATGATCTTCCAGGGTCACCAGCAGCTGGCGAAACAGCTGGCTCTCTTGCCCCGAGACAATTATAACCTCCTCAGCTATATCTGCCGGTAGGTCCTTCATGGATGTCTTTGTCGCTTACCATTTTGAAGAGATGCTCAGAATCAAGGTGAGGGTCATTGGAACCCTCACTTATTCCTTGACCCATTCGGGGGTGGTCATGCATTCCTCATGATTGTTGCAGCCCTGCAATCTGATGGGTCAACAGAAAGTAAGTGTGGGCTTAATTTGCAAGCCTGATTGGTTGAGTTGTCCCTCAATGTCTGTGCAAGGGAATGCCTTAGGGTTTAAGGCGAGGGACCCTGATGTCCAGTAACCTCACCTTTCACGTGTTTGGTGTTCTGTCTTCACAAGGTGTGTGCACTGTGTCCTAGGTCACATGGGCTCCCCTACTTACAGAGTGGAGATTTCTTCTTCTTTTCCCCTCTCACAGTGACATTTCCACAGAAATCGCTGGCTTAGCAGCCAGATCTGTAAATTAAGATTCTATTTATCTTTCAGAAACCCACAACCTTCTAAGCAAAAACCACTAAGAGCAAGATACAGGGTTGAGGAAAGTCATGTGCAATCACAGATAGGACTCAATGGCCTTTTCTAGACATGCACTAAAACCTGCAATGCAGGATGGGACTCTCTGGATGATCGAACCCAGCCCCTGTGCGGGATTCGAACTCCCAGCCTCTGGCTCCGCAGCCAGAGGCCTCAACCACTGAGCTACATCTCTGGTTCAATCCCCAGTTTTTCCAGGTGGAAGCTGGGCTGCAGTCGAGGTCAACATCAGGGGCTGGAAGCCTAGGTCAAGAGGGGTAACCGCTGGTGGTGTAAAAAGTGACAGCTAACCACACGATGTTCTTGGATTCGGGGCAGGTTCCTCCATGAAATCCACCAGAACTCAACCACCAACAAGATGAGCGTGGAGAACCTGGCGACGGTGTTTGGCGTGAACCTCATCAAGCCAAAGATGGAGGATCCGGTCACCATAATGAAAGGTGAGGGCGGGGCACTGCCCCTTCGAACAGCTTTTCGCTACCCGTTTAAACGGGGTCTGCTTTTGAAACCCAGTAGTGCGTTTTAATGATGCTGCCGAGTTTGTTCGCCTCCACCTCAACCCCTCTTCCCACCGTGATCATTGCGCCATAACAGGCACTCACCAGATCCAGAAAGTGATGG
Organism: Phrynocephalus versicolor; assembly: GCA_023846285.1. Lineage (NCBI taxonomy): Eukaryota > Metazoa > Chordata > Lepidosauria > Squamata > Agamidae > Phrynocephalus > Phrynocephalus versicolor. The sequence goes on from JAHTLZ010000327.1 coordinate 20,915,446, forward strand.
TCGTGATGATCAGCCAGCACGCCAAGCTCTTCCCCGTCTCCAAAGAGGTGGCGCCTCCTCCAGCGCTCCAGAAGAGCGATTGCAAGACAGCCTCCGTGCCACGGAGCTCAGTCGGTTGGGATGCTGTCCAGGCCCCACGGACATCCACTGCAGAAAACACACCACTCTGGGAAACCGTGAGTGTCTCGGTGCTGCTTGAGTCCATTCGTGATGGCTGGAGATCCACCTGCCCTCCCTGCATGTATGTGTATGCATGCACATGTGAGTTCAAAAGCTTGGCTTTTAGGCATGCACTTATTACATCTCTAATATCTATTGATTCCTCCAAGGAGACATGTCTAGTGTCTGTTTCTGGCCTAAACAGCCATGGAGGAACATGATCCAGGTTATAGGCCCCAACTGGTAGGAAAGGAAGTAAATTTTTATTTATGGGTGTGCTCCACATTCATATTGAGGAAGCTACCCTAAGCACAACCGATCGCACCTGATTTCGGAAGCTAAGCAGGGTCAGTTCTGGTTAGTACTTGGATGGGAGACCACCAGGGAATACCAGGTGCTGTAGGCACCAGGAGAAGGAACTGGCAAATCCACTCCAGTATTCCTGCCAAGAAAACTCCATGGACATGGAGTCACGAAGACTCGGTCACGACTTTAATGATACAACACACCCTGATCTACCTCCTTGGTGATTGTCATTGTGCATCCTTTGTGACTCAGTGTCCAGCTGCCTCATATTACGTTGACCGGGTAAGAGCTCAAGCAAAAATTTAGATCAGCCACTATTAGAATCATGAAGTTGGAAGGAGCCTCCAAGGCCATCAAGTCTAACCCCTTGTTCAAGGCAGGAATACGAACCACAGGAGATCTGCCAGGGGGTTGTCCAGATTTCTCTTGGATGCCTCCAAGGTTGGAGCACTTGCCACCTCTTGATGGGCTGATGTACTGCTGCTCTAACAGATTTTTCCTGATATTCAGCCAAAAGCTGGGTTCTCTTAATTTAAGCCCATTCATCCTGCACTCTGGGATGACTGAGAACAGACCTTGCCCCTCCTCTCTAGGACAACCTTTGAAATATTTGGAAAGTGTTCTCTCTGCCCTCCGCCTTCTTTCCTCAAGGCTAAACCTGCCCAGTTCTTTCAGCCTCTCCTCATGATCTATAGCAGTGGCGGCGGCGAACCTTCGGCACTCCAGATGTTTTGGACTACAACTCAAAGAATTCCAAGCCTAGATTGCCAACGACAAAGGACTGTGGGAGTTGTGGTCCAAAACATCTGCAGTGCTGAAGGTTCACCACCAGTGATCTATAGGATCCCTTCTAGATCTGCAGCTCCAGTACGGTTATAATATGACAATCGTTTCTGGCTTTGATTTCAGAAAGACGACGCAGAAGCTGCCAACTCCAAGCGTCTGAGCAGGACAGAGCCATCAGCAGAAGACAATGGGGCGACTCCTCTCAGAGATGCTCCTGGAGGGTGGGCGGCCCAGTCACGAAAGAGGACTCAGACCCTCCCCAACCGGAGGAGTTTCCTAACCATCCCACCCAACAGGGGCAACCAAAGCAAGGACGGGAAGGACATCTCCAGCGGGGACGTCTGTGCTCCTTGTGACTCGTCCGTGGTCCACCCCAACCCTGCTTCTTCTGTCGGCGGCCACAAAAGGACATCCTCGCATGGGCTTTTCAGGTTGCTTAATATCCCACAAACGTCAAGCTCTGGCGATGCCCCAAGGACTCTGGAGGAACCAAAGAAAGAGACCCAGCAGAGCGAGAGCCCTTGGCCCCAGCCGAGTGAGACTCTGGGGGGAGGTCTCCAAGCCGGGAAAACTCCCAGTCCTAAGTTCAATGGGGGCCTTGCCCCACACCCTCCTTCTCAAGAGGAAGGCCCTGAGGTAGAAGACCCCAAGTTGCTTAGAAGGACAATTGCAGAGCTGAAGAAACAAATGGAGATGCAGAAAAAGGACTATGAGAGGCAAATAAAGAGGTAAATGAATCCAAATTCAATGGCTGTGTTTTCAGCCATCTGTTTAGATCCGGAAATAACCCTGTTTCCTCCAGTAAATTCACTAGTATCCTATTGCGTTGTCTGTGCAGTGCACCTGCAATAGCAAAATGCCACTAATTAAAGAGTCTCTGATTCTGTTTTTGCATTGGGGCCATTTCTTCCCCTTGAACTCAACATATATCAGCTCCGTCTGTTGAGAAGCCAGATTCTTTTACCGAGAAAGAAGCGGGAGTGTGTGAAGAACTCAAATACTTTGCCAGAGGCTTGACGGAAGAGGCATCTTCTCCAGTTGAAAACTGCCCTTCTCCAAAGTGCCCATTGGTTCTATGCCACTATCAATAGTTTCAGTCTCAGCGTCCTCCTGCTTGCTTGGTGCCTACCTCACCGCCTGGGAGGTCCAAGTTCAATCGGTGACGGTCACGAGGGTGGCACCCAGGACGATGCTGCTTTGCTGGCTCTTCCTTCCCATTCAGCAAGACCAGGGGGGCAGTTCTTAGGGCCACTTCCTTTACTGACCTCTCTTTCTCTTTGTTTTTCAGCCTCGAGAAAGAGAATTATGAGGTCTGGACCAAAGTCCTGAAGTTAAGCGAAGAGATCGAGAAAGAAAAGGAGAAATCTGCAGACCTGGAAGTTAAACTGAAGAGCGTCAGGTGTTCCAAGGAGGAGCTTGGGAAGGACAAGGAGGTCCTGGAGGACGCCTTATAATCCGTGTGCCCGTCTGCAAGGAAAACAGAATACAAGGAGAGGGGTTTGCCTCCCTGAGTGTAAGCTGATGCGCTCCATCTACAAGAAGGATGTGTTTTCAAGTTGTCTCGGGTTATTTTCCTCCCCGGAACTGTGCTGAGGATCTCGTGGTGGGTCAGACAGGAGCCAGAAGGTTGATCAAGGGTGGTATTTCATCCCCCACCCCCACCCCCGAATATGCTGGAGATGAACTGATCTTTCAGCATTCATTCCCTCAATGGGTTTTTCACAGGGTGGAATTCCCGGTCCTGGAGATCAAAGACGTGTAACTAAGACACAGGGTGTCTGACTGTTTTTAACCTGAAAAGGATTTTGAGGGAAATGGGCCCATCAAGGGACAGTTGTGGGAAATGGCTGTGAGGGGAAGGAAAGTTGGCTGGTCGCTTTATGGACTGGGAAAAATGTGACATGATGTTGAAAAGATGTCACAGGTGTCCTGTAGAAATAAAAGTGTTGTCCAGGAATCAAATAAAGCAGACGTTACAGCTCTGAACACTGAATAAATCTCCAAACTGAGGCTGTTGGCTGGAACTTTAAATAAGGAATTTATAAAGCATCAGATTTTTGTGTATAAAGAGTCCAGATCTTTCTAGACTGGCCAGTGACTTAAGAACCCCTGTAAGCTTACAGGTGACTCATCCCTATGTCAGGAATGTATAAGGTCTGGTGTGGCTATCTACCAGATGTCCTTTACGAGGAGTGAGAATAGCCAAGGGAGATGCTCACCTGAGAAATCTCAGTAGGTAAGAGGGTCAGACCATCTGCTTCACCTCTATGACTTCCCAGTAATGAGAGATAATATACAGTCCAGTACAATTAAGACATGTTAAAGTATTTGAGAACAAGGAATTGAAGGGCATCTTGCAGCGTTAACAGACGACATTACATTAAAGCTACAACTAAGTCTAGTCAGTCTGATTCCTGGAGACAGTTTTGCCTGAAACATTGAAGGGACCAGGCAACATGGGGAAATTGAAATTGAAAGACCACAGATCTGATTCAGATAACGGAGCGTGTGTGGGGAGAGATGGTCCTTGGATTGCTATGATGTTTTCCTATCAACTTGTCTAATCCTTTACAGTGATGCTCCATTTAGTGTTATGGCTGCATTTCACTAAGTGAAATAGCGCTAAACTGGGCGGTTTAACATGGCACACTATGGGGTGGGGGTGGGGACTGACAGAACCATGGACGGTGGAACAAAATGCTTTGTGATCCTTCTGAGTGGCCATATGTGGCACATCCGAGTGCCACAAAATGGCCACCAGATTGTGCACAATCCTTTACACTGCCACCATATGGCTGCTGGAGGACCTGCACTGCAATGAACCAGCACTCCATGAGGCCACACTAACTGGGCATCACTGTACCCTAAATTTATCAAGGCTTATGGCTTCCGCCGCTATATCTCAACTGTAGCTGTAGCAAAATGATGCACGTTATCAGGAGTACTTCCTGTGCTTCATGTAGCCAAAAGCGTTTTCCTTGTTGGAGCGAGGAGAAACGCCCACAAAAACTGGAAAGGAACGTCCCACAGACTGCTTTGTTCACACCAGCCTGTTGTTTGTCTTTGATGACGTGAAAGACTGTGTCCGGGTGGCGAAGGGGTCAGGCAGTGGGCCCAGTGAGCCTCTGTTTGGTGTAAACTGCAAATTCCACCACTTCCTCTGTAGATAGGGGTGCAGGCCGCTGGCCATGGTGAAGATCAGCACGGCGAGCCTGTCAATTGCTTTCTCTGCTCCTTACAAGTCCATGGGGTTTGTGCAAGGGTCCCACGTAAGGCCTCAGCTTTGCAGTCTGGAGGTCCAGGCAGTGGGAAATTGAACTGCTGGTGGTTATTTTTATAGAGAGGTCAGCGCGTGGAGCAATGACCTTCCTGAAACGACCACAGCAGCATCTGGTAGATGCAAACATGCGCTCCCAGTGTTATGCACTTCGTAGGCCTTCTGCTGGCTTCCTTAGTGATCGGTCGCAGCTGCTGCTGATGATGATAGAAGCCAACTCATGATTACAATAGCACATCCTTCACGCCTACTGCTTTGGCTGGCTTTTCATCCGTTTTGTGCAAGCCACAACATCTTTGCCATCACATTTCTGGACGTTCACACCCAGTGCATCATTTTTCAAGAGGGGAGATGTGCGTGCCCTTGATGCTTGGAAGCAGGAACGCAACAAGCGAATGAAAGCAAGCCCAAGAAAGAATTGTCTCTGGAAAATGTTTGCGAAGATTCTCAGTCACCCAGGTGAGTTCATCTGGAAGTGGAGTCATGGCCACTAGACTTCTTTTCTTGAGAGATTGAAATGATTCGCTGCTCATCCAAGCAGCTATGTCAGTCCGACGAAGCTGTTTGCATGAGCAGCGAAACATTTCAGTCTCTCAAGAAAAGAAGTCCGGTTGCCATGACTCCACTTCCAGATGTCTCTTGAAAGGTTTGCTCTGCCCGGAGCAATCTCCCTTCAAGTTATCTTCCACTCTTTCCAGCCCCCCCCCCCCACCATGAAAAAAGCAGCCCTGCCATGGGACCAAAAAGTCAAGCACAGAGCAGAGCCAGGCTGGTCCACCATTTCCTGCGCATTGTGGGACTGCTGAAAGAAATTAGTTGTTGGAAGGATTTGATCACCAGAGTTTTACCCAGAAGACTCCTAGGGCACTGAAAAATCCAGGGTGTGCGCGCACACATGCACGCACACACAGAGAGAGAAAGAGAGAGAGAGAGAAAGGAGTTGGATTTGTGTACAAGTATATTGGTGGTGATTTTATACGCCCAACTGCAAAACTAGAATGAGTTTCAAACAAATCATTTAATTGCAATGCAGCTAACCAAAGCAAGGTTAGTCGTGACCTGTGAGCAAGTGGCATCTGCTCCCTGGGTGCTGCTCACAGGGGGCCGCTTGAGGGTTCCCTGATCGCTCTCGTTATAATTGCTTATCGCTAATTTGGACGTGGCCTGGAAGCCCTTTAAATAATGGACGTAGGCATCTTCCACTCTGGCCATTGAGATGTACGTGTGTGAGTATGTGTGTTGGCCAGCGCTCGCATGCACTTGTACCTCCTGCGCTGCCCCATCATCTGCTGCAGCCGTTTAGAGGTTGTGAAAATTTGACTTATCATGCGTAAAGACAGCCTGCCACATTTCGAGACCTTTTTGACACAGTAGGCTGATAACAGGCACCAGGAGCAAGGGAATGCAGCTCCCTGTGTGCGCCCCCCACTCCCATTTGATCTCTTGGCTTGGCCTCCAAAAAGCTATTTTCAGCCCAGTAACTTTCCCAGGCCTAACAGCTGGAACTGGGCAGAAGCGAGTGGCCAAGTATGTGTGTGTGTGTGTGTGGGGGGGGGGGAATAGGTTCATTTCTTATTAAAGAAATTAGGACACACGTGAGCGAGTTTGGCCTCTGTTCCCTGTTTCTTCTGCCATGACGGCACTCATAAAGACAGACGCTTATATTTGTTGGCTTCATTTCTTTTCTGCGCTTTGTCTCTCCTCCTCGCTTGACTCGAGCAAAAATCCAGGGAGGTCGTTCATAATAATAATAATTTATTGTCATTGCGTGCATATGCACCGTATACACATACAACGAAATTCAGACACCCAGAGACCAGATTCAACACACACACACACACACACAAATCCCCAAACACTCTCACACACATTAAAAAATCCCCTCAACACACACACATAAAAAATCCCCGAACACTCCCCACGACCACCAATCCCCCCCCTAAAAACACAAGCACCTACACAACAGGCTAGGTAATCCTGTCCAAGTGCTCACTGCTGGTGGTCCTGGAGTTCAATATTAAGTGCAATTATAGCTCTGGGATAAAAACTGTTCTGAAGTGGAGGCTGAATAGATCCCCTGTGAAGGGTTAGGAGGACTCGGGTGAGCTGGATTCAAGTCTCGACTCAACCATAAAAAACTCACGGGGTGTAAATTAGAAGAGAAGATAACTTTATTGTCATTGGACATTGTACAATGAAATGGATCCCAGACACAAACGTAACTGAAGAAGAATCCAGACCCATGCACCCGCCCATCACAACAACCCCCTCGGATCACACCATTCAAATAAGCACTCAGATTTTAGCGGCATTCAAGGTGAACACAGCACCTGGATAAAAACTGCTTTTTAATCTGTTTGTTTTGGTTTTATTCGTCCTATATCTCCTGCTGAAAGACAGCAATGCAAACAGACAATGTCCGGGATGGGATGGATCCTGTAAAATTTCTTGCGTTTTTTTTTAATGGTAGCAGTACAGCTCCTTTGAATGTCTCAGTCACCTTGAGCGCCTAAACCACTGAGATGTCCTGCCATTCTTATAATGGCCTTAGAGCTGGAGAGCTGGAAGGGACCCAAGGCATCATTGACTCCAGACCTTCTCAAGGAGGCACATTGAGGAAAAAATAGAAGGAAGTGCATGCTACAGTGGACGTTGTTTTCTTTACCAAAGGCGGGATGGTCCCTATCAACTCCCCCCTCCCCCCTAGATCTCCCAGTCCTTGCTCAGATCCTGGCATTTCAAAGCTCATAACAAAACCTGGGAGCCCAAATGAGAATACGGAGACTGCTTTTGAGGAGGGAGCAGGTTTGTTTTCCATGGCTTCAGAGACTAGGACTAGGGGCAATGGTTTCAAACTACAGGAAAAGAGATTCCATTTGAACATTAGGAGGAACTTCATGACAGTTAGAGCTGTTTGGCAGTGGAATATGCTGCCACAGAGGAGGGTGGTGGAGTCTCCTTCTTTGGTGGTTTTTAAGCAGAGGCTGGATGGCCATCTGTCGGAAATATTGTGATGGGGGTTCCTGCATGGCAGGGGGTTGGACTGGATGGTCCTTGAGGTCTCTTCCAACTCTAGGATTCTATGATTCCCAGTAAGATGATGTTGGGTTTCTCTGCTTCTCAGCCTGTGAGGAAGCTTCCGTGTCCATGTAAACGAGTCTGTCTAGTCACAGAGGCTTCTATATATGGCGGCCAAGGGAGTTGGCATGTCTTCTGGCAGCTTCTGACACCTTCTTGCAGAAGGACCTCTGCTTACTTCCAGAACAACAGACCTCATGGAAATGAAGAGATAAGGCGCAGCTCGACACCCTCTGGGACCAACGGCTGTCGTTGTTGTGAGGTAAGCAACACCCTTTGGCGCCTTCAGAAAGGAAGGTTTGTGCACGTGAGGAGAACAAAACAAGATCCCTCCAGTGGTGCTCACGTTAGCAGTCTCTGGCATGCAGTCAAGAATATGGCATCACTGCATGTTGGAAACAACCAACAACAAAGCATCAGGCAGGCTCTTGCCTTCATGAACATAAAAACATCAGAAGTGCCCTGCTGGATCAGGCCAAAGGTCCATCTAGTCCAGCTTCCTGTATTTCACAGTGGCCCCACCAGATGCATCTGGGAGTACATGAGACTAAATATCTGTCTCTTCATACTACTCCCCTGCATCTGGTCCTTGAGGTACCCCGGTTTTAAGCTTGGAGATGATACATCTCCCTCATGGTTTGTAACCTGGGATGGATTTTTCCTTCAGGAATCTGTCCAATCCCCCTTTGAAGGCATCCAGGCCAGATACCATCACCACTTCCTGTGGCATGGAGTTCCACAGATCCACATGGATCTCACGCCTTCCTCTGCTTCTTTTGTAAAGCAAAGCAAGGATGGAAATAAAGCCTAGGCTTGTGCGCACACCAGAGAACAGGTGAGAGAAACCCTGTGCTCCACAGGAAACTTTAATGAGCCTTCCCCTAGTCTGTAGCTCTCCAAACAGACCTCAGCTTCCGTGAACCACCCTTCCCACTGGAGAGGGCTGGCCTATGCCACGTCAGCTGTGTTCTTAGGATCTACCCAGTTAAACATGATTCACTTGAGGTCTAGAAAATTGCCAAGTTGGGAGAGGTTTCTTAGCCTACCTCCTTCCCTACTCTGCTAGTTTTGAATGCTAGAGAGGCCCCTGACCCTTCCTCTTTTAAACCTTGGCAAAGGGGATCCCACCAGCCCTACTCCAAAAAGAGCTTTAAAATGTTCCCTTTTTTGCTGGCTGGGCAATTGTATGAACAGGAGTCAGTATTGATTAAGGAGTTCTGCGAACTGAAAATCATGAGATCTAACACTCTCCATGTTCTCTCACATCTGAACTCAGCTGCTTCATTTTTTTTAATTTTTTATTTTTTTGCATGGGGAAAGTGGATGTCCACAAAATTCTGCATAGTACCAGCCAGCTTAGCAGCCAAGGGGCTGGCTTGTCTTGCCTTCCTTTAGGTCCCACACTAGACCCCAGCCTTCCTCTGAATCCAGCCACCTTTTTCATCAACAGGATATTGGAGCGAAGCCGGGAGGCTTGGATGAGACCGTGGTTTTCCCTACCTGGCGGTTGGCTCCAAAATGTGTGCCCCGAATCTTGCCCATACCAGCTGTTTGCTGAAGGACTACTTCTGTTTGCGAATGTTACATTTCCCTGCTTGGGTTTGGACTTTGCTCGGGTGGTGACAGCTCAGGAAATGGGTCCCACCAAGAGTCTTTGCACACAGTGATTGAAAAGACTCTAATCTCTGCGGAGATAAGGAGTTGCCACAGCAAACGACAACATAAACCTGGGAGTGATGGATGCTGGGAATGTTTGGCAGCTCTCGCTATCCAGCGACCATGCTGGGTGCCTTCAGAAATGACCCTGGATCAAATCCTTCCCATTTAAGCCCACCACAGATCTTTTCAACACCATCTTCACCTCTTGCCCTGCTTAACCTCATCAGCACCAAAGCCCTGACACTTGGGGCTGGAAGAGGCAATGGAAAGACGCAAAAGATTCGAGGTAGCAAGGCGGTTTCAGAGGAGAGCCCCCGAATGGCACTTCCTTTCTCTAGCCATGTTCTCCTGTCACTCTGCCAGGGCCAACTTGTGCCACCTGCGGTTTTGTTCGCACACTGAGAACTGAGTTCATAAGCACATAAGGAACCCTGAGCATTTATAGGCAAAATGCAAAGATTTTGCAATGATCAAGCGTTGACAATCTTAACAAGCAAAGGACAATGGATACTAGAGATGGGCATGGAACGAACAATTTTTCATTTTCAGTTTTCGGTTTTCGTTTCATTACACAACGAAACGACAAACGAAATTTGTCCCTAAAATGAAACAAAACGAACAGAAACAGGGGATTTTTGTCATGCATTTCGTTTCCGTTACAGCAATGAAGTGAGCTGCTTTAAATGCTAAAAAAATCACTTAAAATTGGAATAAATGGTAACAAAACAGTAACGAAACAAAAACGAAACAAAAATGATTTTTTTGCAAAAAAATCGCAAACAACGGAAACGAACCGAAACGGACCTCTAAATGACAATTGACAAACAAAACTCCATTAATTTTTTGTGCCCATCTCTAATGGATACAGCAAGACTCCTAGAACTTCTTCCATGCCTTTTACTTTTGCCTCATGTTCTAAATGTTCTACATTTCATAAAGTTTGTCAGGATGTTTGCAGTCCAACCTGCAAGCTCTACAAGCAGTCAAAAGTAGCTGAGAGGAGGAGGGTCAGTAGAGCATCACATTATCTGCTGCAACATCCAAGTTTCATCTCAGTCAGCAGTTCCCAGGTTTGGCTCTCCAGATGTTCATGGACTCTAGCAACTCCCAGAAATCCTGGTGATGAAGGCTTCTTGGAGTTTGAATCCAAGAGCATCAGGGGACCCGCAATTGGGAGCCACAGATCTAAAGGGTTTTGCTAATTAAGCCTCCCTGGAACGATCGATATGGATACAGTTCAGCTTCCAGGTTCCAAGAGCAAATCTGCTTGGAGTGCTCTTTTTGAAAAAGAATCCTCTAGCAGGTTGCTCTGCTGATGGGAATATTCACTGGGAACACAACACGGGGAGAGGGGTCAAGCTTAATGTTTGCCATACTGCCTTAGCAGCATGCATCTATTCATCGTAGGTGCGCAGGTGGGAGTGATGCTCTACTGACCCTCCTCCTCTCAGCTACTTTTGACTGCTTATAGAGCTTGCAGGTTGGACCACAAACACCCTGACAAACATCATGAAATTTAGGACATTTAGAATATGTTGTAAAAGTAAAGGATCATGGAAGAAGTTCCAGGAGTCTTGCTGTATCAATTGTCCTTTGGTTGTTAAGACTGTCGACGTTTGATCATTCAGGGCTGGGTGGGGAAAAGCTTTTGCGAGGACTTGTGAGAGATCTTCAGAGTCAGCCTGACATGGAGTCAGGGTCCGTTCCCTTGCAGTCTTCCCTGTCATCTTCGTTCTGCACTGCTGAATAGTGCTGCACAAGTGCTACCCCCGCCCGCCGCCCCCATGGCTTTCTCAGAGCCAATCCCCTTGTTAAGGCAGTGCATCTGCCCTTCTGCTATGGCGTTTTTCCTCCAGGCACTAATTTCCTCCAAAGCATCTTGCCTGAGCAGCCAGGCTTGCATGTTGACCTTGCTACGACCAGACACCAAACAAAAAACAACCTGTGGAAGTTGTCATGCGTGGCGTGAGGAAAGATTGTGCTAGCTTGAGCAAGTGTCATTTCTTACTCAAGGGAATCTCTGGCTCTCATAACTGATGGACTAGTTTTGTCCTCCGATTAAGCTAAATGGATAGTATATACACCCTCGTTTGCAGGCTGGGGTGGTGACGTGTTGGCTGGCCTTTTGGAAAGACTGGAATAGTTGTGGCTTATTCCCTGCTGCTGGCGGGCATGTCACCATGGCCAATTCATGGCCACCAATATTTGACGCCCACTAGTGGCATGTTGCCACTAAGGAGTGCACTCTCTAGTTCTATCCTTGCTCCTTTTGATGCACATGTGTGTGCGAGCGCACGCACACACACACACACACACACACACACACCAGCATTCTCATCACAACTCACCATTTCCATCACCCCCATGACCAGCCCATCATGGCAGCCTCTGGTGGACAAGGAAAAGGTACTGCCAGCTGCAGAAGGATTGGGTAGCAATGATTCTGGATGGCAGGGTGTGCTGGGCATGCCCAGACTTCAGCCCTCCTGATGTTTTGGACCACAACTCCCAGAATTCTAAGCTTAGATTGCCAATGACAAAGGACTGTGGGAGTTGTGGTCCAAAACATCTGGAGGGCCCAAGTTTGGGCATGCCTGGGTGGCGTGTAGTTTGCAGGCTCTTCTAAGTCCCACAGCCAACAGGTGTGTCCACGTTTTGTGGAAGCTGATCTTATGGCTGACAACTGGATTGGCAGGTATTTTCAGGTGGGCGGTAGATGTAGATTAACTTGCTCTCAGCATTTATTTGACATGAGAAAGAGTCAAGAGAGTTTATTTCTGTGTATGAACTTCCAGACCCTTAAACTGCACAAACACACACACATATACACACATACAAATCTATCTATTAGATTTCTCTATATTTACTATTACATTGAATTTGTTTTTAGAAAAAAAAACACCAAATATTTACAGAGGAAAATGACCGAGAAAGTTCACATTTTATGCAGCTATTAGTGTAAAATTCTGCTGTGTGAGACAATACGCAGGGTTATTCAAATGTGTTCTCCAGACAAGCACAAAAATAGAACATTTTGTATTCTACATTATATTACAAGGACAACTGTCAATAAATAGATCAATAAATAATGGCTGCACGGATGTCGGCTGAGCTGGATGGAACGATTCCTTGGTGGCCTTTGGTCTTGATTCCCCATAAAAAGTCCCCATCTGTCTTCTGCGAGACCTGTCTGTTATCACCTGTACTGGCGAAGATAACTTGGCCTTAAAAGAGTAACAGGGAGGCAAGGGGTCTTCTGTACTGTCGCCTGCGAAGGGAGGCAGTGCCACTTTCCAAAGAATCTGACATATTTCCAGCTTAGTATAAATAAAGCACCAGGCCCTATTGTTTCTCAGCTCCGACACCTCCTTATCGCAACAATTTGTCGGGGAAGAGTGGCGGAAACATGACATGTGACTCCATCCTATATGGTTGAGAGTGGGGTAAAGGATGGCCTTGGGAAGTGACAGCCTCATAAAAGGAAAAATCCCTCTCTCTCTTTGATTTTCGTGGCAGTTCCTTCCCTCCGCGGCAAGGTCTTAAGACCAAGGGCAGGATGTGCCTAGGTGAGCCACCATGGCGGATGACTTGGTTGGTGGTTGTCTATGGAAGAGATCATTTGCGGGAGAGAAAGGAAGGTCACTGGATTTTAAACTGAACACCCTGAACCATGTTAGTACCCACTAAAAGCACACTCTTGAGAGAAACATTTGGCTTTTGAAAGCTGGAGGGGTGCACCAAACTGCCAAGGCAGAATAATAGTCTTACATGGTGACACAGAAGCACAACGAGCCTTGCACAGTTAAGCCAATACCTATGAGCCGGAAGGGTTGACAAGGGCATGTGCTGTCCCATTTCCACGTGACGTTTTAGGCTTCCGAAAGCCCTATGGCCCACGGCTGCATCTTAGCTGGTGACCAGGCCACCCCTCTGCCCCACACATTGGACTTTGAGTCATTCCAGGCATGGGAGGGGGCAGCGGCAACCACAACCAGTTAATAAACAGAGAGGAAAACGCCTTGGGTGGGTGTAAAGGTCTGCAAGAAGCGCATAAGGTTGGTCCTGGAAGAACGTAGTGGGTTGGATAGCCCAAGGCTTGATGGCATGCTACCCTCTCATCTTACTGACAGTAAGGAAATCCACATGCAGATACTAATCAGCTTAAAACCAAGGAGAACATTTATTGCAGTGCCCTTCCTTTTCTTTAGTCGGTTTCTAGAGACTTCGTGGAAGAGGCTGGTTGGGTATAAAAGAGAAAAGAATGGTCCAGGGTCAACTCAAGAGCCCACTTAGTAGAGCCAAAGCATGGCCAACAGGGTCTTTCAGAAGCATCCTGTGAAAACCATAGGAGGTTCAGGTGGGTTCTCCCTAGCCATGGATTTCTAGAAGTAGACTTCTTCTAGACATTGAGACTAGAGAAGAGGGGCCTGATAGATATGGTGGTCTATATGTCATGGGGCCTAAGTCTTGGAAGAATTAGGAGTCTTCTACACCACTCCAGAATGGGTACCCACCACCTCTGGTTCCAGTGGGCACTGTAATCATGATGCAACACAAGCCTCCTTCAGACAGGTGCCCTCCAAGGTGTATTGTATCACAAGTCCTGGCAATGGGAAGCACAGTCAGTGGGGATAATAGGAACTGTAGCGCAACACCTCTGGGCAGTGTCAGGTTGGGGACGGGTGACCTGGTGATGAAATGTCCATCAATAGATGAGAATTGGCCATTGCCCTTATGAGGAATCACACAGTCCAAGTGTTCCAAAAGAGTCCTGGCACATTCAGAGTTAAAACCTGTTTCCTCCGAATGCACTGGGATGAGGGGAAAACAGAGAGAGAGAGAGAGAGAGAGAGAGAGAGAGAGAGAGAACAGACAGACCTTACTGATATTTCGCACATGGCATCCAACCTGCATACCCAGTTCTTATCATGCAGATTTTCATCTCTCCAAATGCATTGCAGCAGCTATTGTTCATTCTGGGACATGTATTTGAAAAAATAACTTCACATATAAATGAACTTTGGAACTTCTCCTCTCTTTCTTAGGTACACATGCTAAAACCAGCAAAAAAAAAAAAAAAGGTGGGAACTCTCGCTTCAAGGCCAGCAGAAGGGAGTGTATTATGGTGGAGCCAATTCCAGCATCGAAGTCACCTCCCAGCAAGATCTGAAGGGGTGTTGTCTAAAACAATGGCTCCCAAACTTGGGATCCCAAATGTTCACGGACTATCACTCCCCAAAATCCTGGCCAACACAGCAAGCAGTGAAGGCTTCTGGGAGTTGCAGTCCAAGAACATCTGGAGGACTCAAGGTTAGGATCCACCGAATCAGAGGATACAGACCAACAAGCCATTAGTACCACCTGCCAGCATCTCATGATTGGCGGACGTCTCAGGAGGACTACCTGGCTTGCAACATTTCCGAACTGGTGCCATTAGCTGGAAAGACCTCCACCAGTTGTGTTACACCAGTGTGAAGACAGAGAGGGATTTTGGCCGTTTTTTTCTAAACTTTGGATTCTGCTCTCTGTATAATTCTGGTTCTGTTGCTTGCTTCTTTCAAACTAATCACTGCAGGAAATAACACACACACACACACACACAGAGAGAGAGAGAGAGAGAGAGAGACAGACAGACAGACAGACATACACACCAAAATCAGCTGCACATTTCCTGCGTCATATTATCTGTACACCCCTTATTAAATTAGCTTCTTAAATCTGTACAAATCAAAAACTGTACATATTTACAGGTAGGGCCACTGAACAGGCAGGCGGCCTCCTGCTACTATCTGCAGCCACATTCAGAGACGGACATGCCCTCGTAATTTGTCTTGAAGGTCACCACTCCCTTTTCTAGGTAGAGCAAAGAGATGGGGTCCAGCTTGGTGGGCACGCAGCAAGCCGGAGAAGCCTTCTGGGGGTTGTTCAAGTGAACCAGGGTCCGTGCCATGGCATGGGCAGTGGTGAGGTGGTCATCCAACGGGTAGGAGCACGCTCCCTTGCACTGGTAAGCATCATAGCCAGTGGGAGCAATGATCCACGAATCCCAGCCGATCTCCTTGAAGTCCACGTGGAGGGAAGTCCTTTTGCAGCTGCTTCCCTTGGCATTCCTCCTGATCCGGGAGGTCGAGTCATAAATGATGTTGGACCTGATCTGGAGCAGGTTTTCTCCATTGGGTCTGGCGTGAAAGTCCTCCATGCCCAGGTTTTGCAAATCCTCTTCGTGCTCCATCATCTCATTCAGTTCCTGTTTCTCCTCTCTCTTAAGGTGGCTGTGATCATCGGAGAACACAATTAACAAAGGCTCGTGGTTGGTTTCCGAATCGATGTCTATCTCCGCTTTTCCTCTGCCGTTGGGCCCTCCTCCCCCTCTGTTCTCGATCTGTACTTCTAGCCGGTGAGTGGTGGATTCTGCGTGATGGCGCTTCCTGATGGCCTCCGTGACCTCAAAGGTTTTCCATTCACTGTCCATGCCGTAGATACGCCTGGAGGCCAGGACTTTCATCCTCCTCTCGCCTTCCCCTCCCTGATCCTTCTCCAGGACTTCGAAAATGGTGACCTTCTTCTCCAGACTGTTGTAGAACATCTGCTCTGCCTCCACCAGGGTGTAAAGTCTCAACTCCGCCATAGTGATCTTTTCATAGCGAGGGACCGAAACGTTGAACAGAAGGGGGTACCTCCGTATGCCATTGAAGTGAATGGGCCGAGCTATTGGTTCTGCAGATGAAAAGCAAATAAAAATAGAAATGTTTATACTTTCTACCTGTATGGTCACATGGACCCAATAAGGAATATCTGTATCTAGCAGGCCCCTTTCACACAGCAGAGTTAATCCTGATGGAGTAAATTTTACTATCATCCACACATCACCTTAGGCTGTGAATGCTGAGGGTCTTTTTTCTTTTTAAAGGCCCAATGCAGAACTGATATCAGCATTCTATCACCCGAAGTTGGGGAAGAGCTGGTTTTAATTGTCTGGAACGCACTGAGAATTATTTCTTCCTTTTCGTCATCTTAGAACGGTGCTTCCTGAAGGCATCTGGGAGTTGCAGTCCAAGGACACCTGGGGGCCCAGGATGTCCCCAAGCCTTGTTCTACAAGGCCGGTTGTGTTCGTTCAGTACAGTCAAAATAACAAAATAACCACATGGCCCTAAAACAATACCTACATATTAACAAACTGCCTTCAAAACTAACTCCCCTCTCCCTCTCCCTCTCACCTATCCACCCTCACCCCAGCTCTGTCTCTATGGGAATTTACAACTGGGCTTCCAAGTAAATACTCCTACGTAAAACAGCCAATGAATATTTGGTATGAAACATATATTTCATTACATTTTATATTGCACACCTCATGCTACTGCTATATGTCTGAAGAAGTGGACCTGTCCACGAAACGTTACATTAAAATATGAAAGTTAGTCTTTAAGCTGCCACATGTTTTGTGTCTTTTGTATCTTTTGTTTTATTTTTCTGTGATTTTTTTCCTGGAATTCTTGAAAAGACTAACACGGCTACCCTCTCCAAAACTTTAGAATAACTGGAAGATATGAATGAGCAGTTTATTATGACATCAGCTTTCATGGACCTCAGACTGCAAGACTGTCGTCTTACCTGAATGGTCCTCAGAGGCTCTTAATACTCCCACAAACCGCATGACCTCAGAGACCTTCAGTGCTACAAACTGCAAATTATGCTGCTGAAAATGAACATGAACACTAGCCTACTCCACTAGCAAGTCAATGTGCATTTCAGCATAGAACAAATCGATAGATGCTTTGCTACAACATGATTCTGGCTCAGATCAAGAGTTCTGTACACCACACAACATTTTGACAGTGCAATCGGTTTGTTGTGTGTTCAGCCCCCAAACCCTTGAATTTCAAATCATTTATACATATGAGTCTCCAGGAGTGTGCTTTTCATTTAAATGACCCATCTGTGCTGACTTGTGCTTAAAAGAAAACAATTATCCTGGTACAAAGCTCTCCTGTCTAGTCGTGAAAAAGAGGACATAACTCTTTTATTTAAAGATGTTGTCTCTTCCAAGTTGCATGATCTATGATGACCATGTCCCTTTAACTGAGCTATTTGGATTCAAGTGTATAGAATAATGTTGCATTTTACTAGTGTCTCCCATAACTGCCCAGAAAGTCTTCATATTTGTCCATTAACAACATTTACCCAGTCAATCCAGCCTTCATACCATCTTTGTACCATTGCATTTGGCCTTGATAAGACCCATTCTGTCCAGCCTCGCATCCTTTCTGGGGAAGTGGCATGCATGAATTTTAAAAAAGAAATCCAAGGGTCACACCAGTCTCCACAGAATGCACATCTCTGAAATCTTAGTCTATAAAAGCAGTCAAAAGTCAGTTCAGCAGCCAAAAAGACTGTTCTCAGTATAATAAATTGCCCTAGAGTAAACCCATTGAATTGATGGCAGTTTGTTGTTGTGTCAGCTTTGAATCCATGGTATCCTTCTATGGATTCCAACGGGTCTATTTTAACTGCAACTGACTTTAGCATAGCAAGTCACAGTTGAAATAGACCCATCGGATTTAATGGAGTGGAGGAGTTGACTCAATAATTCTCCATAAATTCTAGTGCAATTTACTGTGCTAAGTCACAGGAGTTTGGTAAGAAGATGTAGGGAAAGGAAACATACTTAACATGATTATCATGTTAATAGTCATTAGTGCACTCTTTTGAAAATATAATGGAAAAACTCTGATAGTTGTTTGCATATGACGTGTTATGTGCAATGTAATTTAGTTGATTGTTTAGCAATTCTCGATTGTCTTCTAAAAGGAACGATGACTTTCCATTGCTTACATTCTGGAATATGAGCCTCTGAAGGGAAATAGAACACGGCTTGGAACACTTGGTCCTGATCTGTTAATCACACTTACTTGTTTGTTTAAATTGATCAGGGAATTATTACACAACCCATGCTCATATATATGAAATATAGCCTGGGCATCACCAGTGCTCTCTTCTATATACAATAACTAAGGGGACAAGCATAGTTATGATGTAAAATATTGCTAGAGATTAAATAGAAACATTTAACAAGTTCTAACATTTAAGTGTTCTATGTGATTAATAGAAGCTAACTGGGGTAACAGACAATTACCCCAAAGAGGCACTTGTTAAATAAGACGGTCCTTTCTCCCGTTGGGGTCCCCCAACAGGTGGCCAGATTTCAAAGCAATGGGTTGCATAGCCAGATAAACCATGTCCTTGAAAACCCCAGTAGGGCAAAATACCAGCAACCTGGGCTTAACAGGGTCATGCTCTACAATATGAGTGATCAATGATCATACTCAAACTTCTCCTCTACAACATTTTCAGTCTTGAGTCAACATGTTTCCCGCTTCTTCAAATGCAACTTAATGCAGTCACTAATTGCAGGGGGATACAAGGGTCAGTTGAAGACTCTCCCTGGTCCCACCAAGTGTGCTGAGAAGATTGCAAGACCCACCTTCGTTTTTGAAGCTTCTGACGACGTTGCCCAACGGCATAGAGGACTTGTCCGTGGCAAACCTGTTGTAGAGCTCCAACATGTACTCTGGAGGGTCCACCTTGACTTCGTCTTGGGAGGGGATGTCCGTGAGGTTAAGCGCCTTCAGGAACTCGCTTTGGAAGTTCTGAAGCCGTGTGTCCTGCTCGTCAAAGAAGAGCTCATCCTCACCCAAACTTGGCATGTCTTCTAACCCCACAATAGGACTACCATTTGCAAAAAAGGCCAGAAACAGCAGGGAAGCGCAGAGGTGAAAGGCAACGGAGGCCATGGCTTCTCTGAAGCTGCCCGAGGGACTCAACCAAGTTTTGCTCTGGTGCCGTCTATGTGACGCCCTGATCCCCCCGCGATGGATATATACGGCTTGTGTCATGGAGGGTTGACAAGTTTGGAAGCTCTTTGCTAGGAGCTTGTGATCGGACGCTCTCCAGCTCTCGTCCCACCCCACCCATCCCGCCCCCATCACCCAGGTCTCAGTAATTGGACGTGGCCTGCTGTGTCTCCTATAGTAGCTTTCACTCTCTTATCTCCCCTAGTGTAAGCGGCTGAGCAGATTTCGGTTGCTATCTCACAAGCCTCCTTGCTCTTAATGAGCAATTTGTAAACATTCCACATTGGGATGCTATGAAATAGAACAATTCCACCACCACCACCACCACCACCACCCTGGCAGAAAGCCTGATTCTCTGCTACCCCCCCCATGACTTTTTTTGAAAAAAATTTTTTTGTCCCAAATGACTATTTTAAAACTATGAATCCTTTGCTGTGTTGCAATTTCCGCTAAAAAGGCTTTCAACATGATGCCCGCGGTCCTCGTTTTTACCAAAATTCTGCTGGCATAGAATATCACACACACACACACACACACACACACACACACACACACACGTTTTAGTATGGCCAAGTAGAAGTGAATGTATCCTTATTTTAAAAACTGATTTGGATGACAGCAGACATTTTGCTGCTCCATGAAAGCACATTAGAGGTAGAGTTGCTGGTTGAAAGTCCATTTTGGAGATTGTTCATTTATTTTTGTGATGCCTTCATTTCAAAGATGACTGCAAGACAGTATAAATAACAGCTAAAAATTCTCGTATAAACAACATAGTGGAGTGGATTGATATTCCATGTATGGATGGATGAATGGATCGATCAATCAATCGATGGATCAATGGATGCATCGGTGGATGCATCTGTCTGTCTGTCTGTCT
Organism: Phrynocephalus versicolor; assembly: GCA_023846285.1. Taxonomy (NCBI): domain Eukaryota; kingdom Metazoa; phylum Chordata; class Lepidosauria; order Squamata; family Agamidae; genus Phrynocephalus; species Phrynocephalus versicolor. The sequence continues at coordinate 20,935,444 of JAHTLZ010000327.1, forward strand.
CTCCTTCCATGTGTCCGTCCACCCACCTGCCCGTCTTATCTATCATACAGCAGTTTTGTTCAGATAGAACCTTTATGTAGGCCGTGTCACGCAATTCCAGGCCACTTTGAGATTAGGTTAACTTATTATGTTCGAACTGATGTTTGGGACTATTTCTTTCATGCTGTGTATTGCAAGGGGAGAGGAGATGATGCAAGGATCTCGGTGCATGAATCTTGGTTTAGGTGCATGGTGGCTGGTGGCTCGGATGAGTTGGTGAACTCATTCCACATTTTGGTCCAAACTTCAGTGGCATTCTTCATGAGGCTGGATCTATTGTTGGCTAAGCACCTTGGATAGCTCTCCTGTAAAGGGATAGGTCTAACTTAACTACAGATAGGGTTGATCTGTAATAAGACTCTGGCCATAAATGTTTGCGTCCACATTATCCTGAAATGTGGGTGCAAACATATGGATGAAATAAAACTAGTGATAAGTAAGTAGGCTATAACGTATTACTTCTGAATTCAGTACGCTTCCATGATTAGACACAAAGGAAGATTCAGAAGCCTCTGGAAGGCAGTCAATACCATTTTGGTCCAAATAGTTAGTCTACTATCAACAATGTGGGGACTGATAGCTGTTGTGAGTTTTTCAAGCTGTTTCGCCATGTTCTGGGAGTTTTTCTTCCTGACGTTTTGCCAGACTCTGTGATTGGCATCTTCAGAGGGCAAGGAGCTCAGGGAACTAGGAGTTCTCTGTGTGCTCTCAGGTACAGAAGGAGTGATATTGTGGGTTTTTTAAGTCGTAGGAAAGGGGGAAACTTGTCCTTATCAGGAGAATAGGCATTAATCATTGTATTGTGATGTGGGAACTAATGTAGAAGAAAGGTGTAGTCACCGTGGACAATCTCATAGACGGGTCCAAGGTTGCTAGTGATCTCTCGGATAGAAACCATGCCTGCCTCAGGACACGCTATGGTGCTGTGAGGTGCTGGAAGACAAGCCACCCAGGACGTGGCCCTTGAACTCAGAGTGCTAGGAAGAATCCCAAGATAGTAGTCTGAAGTTAAGGAAATTCCCCACATTGATGCTCATTAGAAAATGACTGAGCCATGAGGTAACTGTGTGATGTGATGAAGCAGAGATATAAGCATGTGACACTGACAGAGTGGTATGTGCTCATTGCTTCTCATTTGCCATTTTTCAAAATTTTCCTTACTCTCCTTTCACTCTCTACATGCTCCATTCTCGTTTCTTTCTGAAACATTTCTTGCTTTTTGCTCTCTGCTCTCACTTCCAACCTATTGCAAGTCTATGCAGGGAGGACCACTGGGAAATGGAACTCCTTGGTTCCTGGCTCCACCACTATGCACGCCAACCCACCAAGCTATGGACATGGCAACACATTAGAGAACTGAAGGGAAAACAAGGAGAAGGAGGCCGGAGAGAGGTCCTTGTTGATCCAAGTCAACCCAAGGGTCAAGGGCAGCTAGTCTTATAAACTAGCGCTTGGCTAGACAGTGCTGTGCTCTTTGGCCATTAATCTAAGATGCATGGGTGGGGGGGGGGAAGAAAGAGGATCCTGTAACACCCCACCCCCCAGAAGGGAAGGAAGGGAAGCTCTCGTTGGACATTTTTTGAATTCTCTCCCTTGTCATCTCCTTCGTTCCTTGCACGTTTGGTATTCGTTTGGGTGTCAGATAAGGAGAAAGGACCATCTCCCATGACATTGACGAAAGCAAGATGACTGCCCAAAATCTTTTCACAAATTTCTAACTTCTGGCCTGCCTCCCGCCTCATTCGGCTGGGGGTCTATTTCAAGGCCGACGTGTTTCTCCTTAATGAGAATTCTCCCGGGAAGAAAAACACTCAGAACCACCACCACCCCCAGTCAAAAATCCCAGGAGCAGACTGGGAATGCCCTTGAAGCAAAGCTGCATTGCGATGCTTCTCCTTCGGTTTTGACGAGTGCTTTTTGCTGCAAGCAACAGGGGCATTTGTTTGTTTATTTCAATGTAACTTCAAATTGGGCGGATGCTGTGGTTGATGATGTTCACTCATGAACTCTCCATCGCTGTGACGAAAAACTTGTGCTGTTTCACAAGCAACACCAGAGGAAGAACAAACTCATGTTTCAAGAGACATCCAGCTCAAAGAGTTAGCTTTATTTGGTTTGTTTGTTTGTTTGTTTGTTTGTTTGTTTGTTTTTATACTGCCCATCTTCCCAGGGGAACTCCAGGTGGTTTACAAAGGAGGCTAAACAAACAATATAAAATCAATAGAACAATCGAGACACACATGCACGCACACAGGGAAAAGAAAAAGAAAAAGAAAAAAGATCAGAGAGTGGCAAGTTAATGAAAAACAACAGCATACAATTAAAACATTAACAAGATTTTTAAAACCCCAGTTTTGTTGCATTTGCATAGGGGGAAATATGTTTAAACTGGAGCTTAGAGTTAGGAATGGCAGAATTTAGAATGGGAAGAGAAAGCCATGGATCTATTATGAACTTCTTTGATGATCCAGTCATCTGGCAACAGCTTTCTTTTCCTGCTCCCTCTCATCTCTGCAGGGTACGGAAAAATATGGGTGTAAAAACTCCAGATTAAGTTAAACACTAATTATATGGCCTGTGATAGAAAGCATCCAAGTTAATTGACTGTAATGCATTAATATCAGTCTCGGGTTTAGCTCTGGTCAAGTTCCTTCTCCAATTTTGCTAGCTTGGGTCTACAGTTTGGGGAAAGTTACTTTTTAAAATGTCCAGCTCACAGAATCTCCAAGCCAACTGAGTTATTTGTCATGTCTTAATAACCGACAGTGGGTCTGCATGCAGTCGTAGACCTGCCGTTGGTCAACCTGCAGCTCAGTTGTGGTTTCCGAACCAGTAATCATAGACGAACTACTATTAGTATCATTGAGGCTGCTATTTTTCTTTAGTGCTACCTGCATTGCACTGCAGCCCTTCTCTGTGACTGAATTTGGACCTCGGCCTGAAAAAAAAAATCCTAGATATTGGTCTAGTGCAGACACCCAGCTTCTCCTAGACTTTGCTTGCAGGTGGGCACCGTCCTGGTACCGAGAGAAGATGAGTGTGCAGGAATCCTCCCCTCGCCTGCCTGCTTGCTACAGTCCTTTTCTCAAGCCTGGCTGGCACAGCTGAGTGCTCTTGGAGGTGCGGACAGCTCCTTATCTCAGCGAGTATATGGGACCACCTCCCTCCGCCTCCCAGTGGCAGCCTGCGATTCTAAAGGGCTCCCTTTATCTCCAGCTGGTGGCCAAGAGCCCTGGACTGAGCTCTCCAAGTTACATCCCCGGGGACATCACGTTAATGTGTCGGTGTCAAACACCTCAAAGCATTCCCAGGGCAGACGTGACGGTGGCCAATGTTTCCATTGAGGAAGAGGGGACCCACATATTGTTGTAGCTTCATGGTCAAGGCACTAAAGCTGAGTCCCATGGCTTAGGGAGAAGCCAAGAATATATCAGGCAAGCAGATCAAACAAGGAGAATCTCTTGGAGGAAACTGGGAGCAAAGATGAAAGAGCTTTCTTGACATCATCGTTAAGAAACGGCAAAACGTGGAGACTGTTTAGGGATCTTCTGGTACTCTTCTTCTTCTTCTTCTTCTTCTTCCTCCTCCTCCTCCTCCTCTTCTTCTTCTTCATCATCATCATCATCATCATCATCATAATCATCAATGAGAAGCTTTAAGGGGCCATTGGGCCTGAGCTTCAGTCCCAAACTGGATTAAGGCAGTTCCATTTATTTGCACAGTAGAGGGTGGTTGCTGTCCCCCCCTCTACATTTAGCAGCCACGAACCCCCATCCAGGTTGTAACACTGACCCTTAGTATAAGCCAAGGGGTACATGTTTCTGTCTCACCTGGGGTCCTTTTGAGGAGAAAGTTGGGATGGAAATATTTTAAATAAATAAATAAATAATAAACATCCAAGAGTGCAGAAACCACCTAATCTAGACAGTTTGGGTATTTTTGGAGTGATGGTGGTGGTGGATTTATTGACTAGAATTTATCATCATATTCTAATTAAGATTGCATTTCATAATTCTCTGAATTTATAATTAAGAAATTGCATTCACGTTGAAGATTCCAGCTCATTCTTTTCTATGGATCAGAAGCGCAAGGGTATGATTTGGGCAAAGAGGACGGGAGCCCTGAAGGAAGCTGTGTGCTTCGTTTAGAGTTTACAGCTTGGGATCTAGAGAACTCGGAAGCATCTGAAGACTCGTGAACACCACCCAGGAATGGCTGGCCCTGGTCATCCTTTGCCACCTAGTGGCCAGTGTCCTCTCCTCACCTGTGGGACTCAGGCCGTTTTCTGTGAATCAAACACATTATATATGTTGTTCAAGCATCAGGCGGAGCCTTGAAGACCTGTGTAGGAAATGCTGTCATATTTCTCCCCACCTCCAACCCCCACAGAGAAAATGCAGGCCATAAACTCTGGTAGGAACACATGGGTGCATGGATGATGCCTGTAGGATGATGCCTGTAGGAACCCATGGCTAACTATGGTGGAACAGATTACATTTCAAGCAGTTTGGAAGTAGCACATTATAACCACGCTCATTACAGTATTGCTTCTAATTCATTAATTTATATACTGAACCAATGAGGTGGTAAATAAGTCAATAATGACTTGATGCTGGCGCCTGTTCCATACCACCTGGATTTTGTAAGATCTTTCTTCGGGGAGAAAGGCAGCATAAAAATAAAGTTTATTACTATTATTATTATCTTTCTGGTTTCAGGGATTCTGACAAAAAAAAATCAGAAACCTGAAAGATTTTCAGCTACTTTTCTGGTTTCCACCTGTGCTTTCTTCTTTTCTGCTTGATGAGAAAAGAACACACCTTAAATATTGAACAAAGCCTTGTGCAGATTTCCTCTGTTGGTTTTCAAGGCAGCGTTGGCCCTTGTGGATCTGGCACGGGAATCGGCAGACACTCCCAACACAAAGAGGGTGTGTGTCACGTTCCAAGAGCTTGGATTGGCATGGGATAAATTGTTCTCCCATGTACTCAAGCGGTCAGAGAGTTGATGCTACTTCTCTCCTAGTCTTCTTCAGTTGAGCCCATTGTCGTGTCTTGCTTACATTAGTGTGGAAGTACACTCTCAAGCGCTACTGGTAATTATTCATTTGGGAGGTCTTTTTATCCCTACAAGCAAAGAAGAAACTGTCTTGCTTTTATACCCATCAGGAAATTAATGCTGTATAAGTAATCAGAGTATAAACACTTGTGTGGGGGGGGGGGGGGGTGTTACCTGAGAGCAGCTCTGAATCAGGAATCAGTCTGTGAGTCAGGATTTTAATATTAATTTTTTAATTTCTGAGACACACAAAAAACCCAACGACCTTTAATTGTAATTCTTGGATGCTAATGTGATTTTGGTTGCTGTGACAATGGGTTGTCTGGCATGTATTAGTCCAGCCCTGATAGTCACACATGCAGACACGTGCACCCGCACACACAAACATGACTTGCCTCAGTGCAACGCACACTCTGCCAGAAGCAAAGCAGAGTTCTGTGTGGATCATGCAAATATCTCTTACTTTGCACAATTTATTCAGCATTTTTGGGATCTCCAAAAGTATAGGTTGAATGCATATCAACCTTCCATTTTCTTCCAGTTGCTCAAGGAAATGTGAAGCCATGAAGCAATAGCCAGTATATACAGCATGGATGGGCAACTGTTATAGTGTCCCCTCTGGCCAGTATTACACCGGTTATGAATTCACTTGTGCAGCCAATTGTGTGACCGGAAGCCTGCTGGACTGACCCAGTATCTGCTCTATGATAGGATACTGGCTACCCTTCTCTCGCTATGTCAGAGCAGTGTGCAGAATGAAAGCCAAAACACACAGCATTGGGGAAACTGCATTTCTTTATTAGCTGCTCCTAAGTTGGGTTGGTGACTTTCGAGAGAAGCACAAGAATGTGGATTGCTGGCAGACCGTTTGGGCTTCCTTATAAGACCCTCCTGAGAGCATCCAGCAGGTTTACAGGTTAATGTCTCCACAAATGCTTATGCCCAAAATGCCAAGGAGACCGGCCTTGACACAGCTGCCGGCGTGTATGCCGGTACCTGGACAGGAGAGGAGAAAGACACATTGGTTACTCCGAAAACAGAAAAGGAAGCAAAGGGGAAGTCGGGAGAGTAAGAGACAGACTATTCTGTGCCTCAGTTTGCTTTCTTCCTCTGTCTCAGAGATCAATGAAGAATTTTCTGCTGGCGTGCTAGAGCACTCTCCCCCTGGGCTATACAGCAGAGGAACCTCAGGGTGCATTGGTTGGATTGCAGCGCTCCAGCCAACATTTGCACACCACCCGAGTTTAATCCCCATGGGATCAGGTAGCCAGCTCAAGGTGGACTCAGGTTCCCGTCCTTCCAAGGACTGGTAAATTGAGAACCCAGCTCACTCGGAGGGCAATGCGTAGCCTACATATTTAAACTCTTAACTGCCCAGAGAATGCTTTAAACACTGTGGGGTGGTGCATAAGCAGTGTGCTTTTCCTTTTTTCAAAGTTCTTCACTAAACTACCGATCACAGGAGACCACAGGACGGAGCTGTGGCAGTTTGAGCTATAACAAACTATTGTTAACTGCACTCTTTCTCATTGTCTTTCAATGAGGGGTTTGTGGGGTCACTCTGTTCTTTTCTGGATTGGGTGGTGGGCTCTAGAACGAATTTGATTCAATCAACACCTTATCCCCAAATGCAAACACTAGATCTAGAACATGAATCAAGAACTTTCTGATTTTTTTATTTTTTTTTCCTATAAAGATTTGAGCAACACATTGTCCAATAAGCAATATGAAACTAGAATGAGAGTTTAGAAAACT
>JAHTLZ010000327.1:20942305-20961424 GCA_023846285.1 Phrynocephalus versicolor
ATTTATTTATTTATTTATTTATTTATTTATTTATTTATTTATTTATTTATTTAAAGTTTTTTTACCCCACCTTTCTCCTTGAAAAATGACAAATTCCACTAGATTCAAGCTGCTTTTAGTACAATGGGACTTATTCCCCGCCAAGTGTGCTTCAGTCTAGTGCAGTCAAACCATGTGGCACAGTGGTTAAATGCCTGTCCTGCAGCTAAAACTGTGCTCACGACCTGGGGTTCAATCCCAGGGAGCAGGCTCAAGGTTGACTCAGCCTTCCATCCTTCCGAGGTCAGTAACATGAGTACCCAGCTTGCTGGGGAAGCGGGGGGGGGGCAATGTGTAGCCTGCATACTGTAATTAAACTGTAAGCTGCCTAGAGAGTACTTGAAGTGGTATGGGGCTGTACATAAGCAGAACACTTTGCTTTTTTGCTTTGGTTCGCTTTTTATAATCTATGTTTCCATTGCAGCTTCAAATGTTTAAAAAAAGACCTGACAGCATACAAGGCAGTGTTTTGCTCTATTATCAATACTCACTTTCCACTTTTTCCACTTTGTAAACAGGTACATCCTTGCAGAGGTGTTCGATAGCACTACCAAAAACAAACCACTCCTTGAGTCTACCGAAGAAGGAGTCACTGGGTGCATACTTTCCCCACACATTTCTTGGAGACATAATTTCTTTCATCATCTAGAATGAGAAGATAATTTTACAGGGAGAGGGGAAATAGCAGTTTCTAAAGGATTAGCTGTTTGGAGTCCAAAGCTCACATTTGAAATAAATCCATTTCTAGGAGCAGTGCTCCTTCTAGTGAGGAAAATGGTCTAACTGTACAAACAAATGGAAAGGAAAAGCACATGTCATCCTGATTATCTTTAGAATACAAAGAACAATTTCCTTCCTTTGCGTGCCCAGTTCTTAATTTGTGCACAATAGAGTAGATCACAATGCTGAGGGGGAAACAATGGAAGAGCAGGAAAAAACTAATTTCTATGAATATGTGTGTTCTGGCCCTGTCTGTTGTATTAAAAGCAACAAAGAATCTTATGAGAAATTAAAAACCAACACCCACATTATGGGTGCCTTTCTCAATCAGGTACCACCACCACCCAGCTGTGCAGTACTACCTCTTTATAATCCACCTAGCAGTTAATTTATTTAAAATTCTTGGATGCTAGGGGGAAAAAAGGTCCCAAAGAGACTTACATGATTAAAATGGGACATTGAAAAGCTTAAATAAAAATAAGCTTTGCTGGTAGTGGAGCATGGGATTTGTAGTCATCCATGCCACACTGGGAGTGCAGTGGGCTATAATCCACTTCGGACAAAACAGGCTATGATCTTCATCATCTTATGCCCACAATAGCTTTTTGCATCTTTCAGAGGGTACAGGAGAAAGGGGCTGGGGTAGGAAATTCAGAGTAAGCCTTCCAATTCTATGTTGGATCAGGAAACCCCGGGGAGTGTACTTTAGTAAACAGGAAATACGGCAAATGACAAATCCTGGGATTCTCAGTGCAAAGCATTAAGACTTCCAGGTGTAACCCTCTTGCCATTTTGCTGCCCAGGTACCTCCATGGCGATGTCTCCAATGGAACCTGAAATTACCTGTTTCTCATAAGCTAACCGCCCGATTTCTTCCAGTTCCGGGATGTATCCTTTTTCCATCTTCATCACAAAACAGGCACGGCGGGAAAACAGACGGACGGCAATGTATCCCTGTCATTCACCAAAGGAGATCAATAAGTGAGTCTCACCTGGCAATGGGGGTGGGTGGGGTGGGGTGGGGTGGGGAACCATGCAGAGGATCATTTGCACTTACAGAGCTGTAATCAAAAATGGTGTCAGAAGAGCAGAGACCCCCATATACGTGGATGTTGGCTATTTGGTTCTCATTGTCTATGCTCACTGTCTGCTGAATATATTCTCCATCATCACTTGGGATCCTGTAGACCTGGGTATAAATTAACATAAATATGTGGTTTTAAAGAAATGGACGTGTCCCATAATCAAGTCCCTGTCGTAGTCCACGAAATGACAAGGCAGCACCAGGATAGACATCTGTGGTGTCCCACAGAAACCACTCTCGCGAGGAATGGAACAAATGAAATGCCAGGACCCTTAAATTCAACAGGACTGTGCTGCTGCTTCACTTGAATTTCCATCGTCTTAGATCGGCAACGCCGGAAGGGACTCTGCGGGTCATGATGGAGTCCCGCTGCCTTCAAGAAGGCCCTGTGGAGAATTAAACTCCGCAGGCTGAGGTCTTGGCCACCAACAAGCTACCCAGCAGTTCAGATATTGTTTACCTGGAAGGTTGCAAGTGCCGGACTCCATAAGAGGCCCAGAGCAACGGTTACTGCAACCTGGAAAAGAAAAGATAGAAGCACGATTCATCATCTGGAGAGGCTAGGTAGCAAGTTCAGGGCAGCAAGGTTGCATGAGACTCAGGCGTTTATCATAACACAGGCAACAATTTTAATTTGGCCTGGGCAAACTTCAGATGGATGAACAGCTGTGTTCCGGGTGTCATCTTCCCTTGCGTTTTGCAGTATTTAGTTGGAGAAATCGCTTAAATAGCCATGCATTCAAAGAAACCTTGTCCTGAATCAGAATTAGCATCCTCTCTTGCCAATATCTATTGCTGCAAACTTATCCCATAATAAGCGGTTCCTGGTACAGTACTTGTATCAAATGAAGAGGAGAAGTCACTAAAGGCTGGGAAGAGCCATTTAAAAGGTTTAGTAGTATATTTACATACTAGGTAGAGAATGCTTGTCCCCCATTTTGTGGCAAAGCAGCCTAAAAGATACATTTTCAAATTCATATTTCGAATATGAATTTTCTTTTAAAAAGTCACAGATCAATGTGGAAATAGGAGAGAAAGGAATTAGGAATGGACTTAAATGTCCGTCCACTCAACAGCATCGAGAGCGGCCAACTAACATAACATTGGCCTATTTGTTTCTTTGGTGGCCACAGATGAAAACAAACTACCAGGGCAGATGATGCTCTGAACCAGAAGGTCTGTCATTTGGGTTTCTCCCCTCAAGGACCAAACTTTTCAAGGGAATCCTTCGTGCCATTGCCTAACTGAGCCTGAGAATACATCGTGTGGTTATTAAAATGAGTTGATCCATTTCTTCTCACATAGAGAAGGTTTTCCAGTAACTTTCCCTGGCTTGTATATTTTTGGGTAAAGAAAAATGTCATATCAAGGCACCTGAAAACATGCAGAGCATCCATTTCCCCTTGCAAAAGCCCTTCCCGCTTGCAAAGACAATTTGCACTTACAGCTAAATAGGCTATTATTTGGTTTAAAAGAATGCGTCGAATATACTCACAAGGGTGTTCATTTTTCTTCCAGGTAAGAGGACACGGAGCAAATGGAATAAAATTCCAGAGGCTTTGGGTTTTTATATCTTGCCGGTAGGTGTGCAGAATGGTTCCCAATAATCTGCCTCAGGCTGTTGGTGACCCCCGTATCTGTGGAGGACACGCCCCGGTAAATGGCTTTATCTGCATTTGGGCCAGTGCAGATAACCAAGCATTGATATCTTGAGGACATTAGTCAGCCATGAAAAAATGTCAAATTAGTTTTCTCATCAGTATCAGTTAACCCTTACCAGAATGCATGTGCATAATTTTTTAAATACAAAGAATTTTGGGCCAAGTAGTAACTTTGAACCTAATCGGCCTCCTTTGGACTGATTTGTAGGAAGGCTGGATCAAAGGGGAATGGTCAGATTCGGTCGCAGGGTGAAGTGAGGTAAATTTAAAAGACCAGTTTGTGTCCAGGGTGGAAATCCCAATCATCTGAGGGTCCGATTGGTCCCAACTTTCCCCGAAAAATGCAAACTCTACCTGGTAGGCAAATACCTGAATTGAGCTGCGTGAAATTTGACAGGCATCCATCCTTCTCTACACTATGTAGTGGGTTGAAATTCCATTTGTATTGGGCAAAAACAAACAAAAAAGTAGCTATTTTGGTTTTCCAAACACAAATCAATGGAAGGCTTACCAGCTGACTCAGATCCAGGATACAAATCAAACTGGAGTATAAATCTCTGTGGACTGAATCATTTATCTCTGTGATATCCTGAAAGCAAAAGACTCTAAAAACTCTGTTCATCTATTAATGTCCTATCGTACAAGTATCTGTTGGGGTGACTGACCTATCAACCCTTCCTCTGGCTATCCGCATTTTAAAAACGTACATAGTGTATTGTTGAAATAAGGCATTCAGGTATTGGAGCAGGGAGAGATTCACAAATAGATAAAGATTTTTCCCCTCCTTGTCTTTTCTAGATCCGCATGTAGATTGGTATTCTTAGATGTCTTTCTTCCTGTCCCCTTCCTCAGCTTACTCCTGTTTCTTTTTGCACCTCTGCTTTTAAATATAGAGGCAAGCCAACTGTAAGGGCATGTATAGAAAAGTTTACGGATCTTTATTTCCTTTTCAACTAACCTCAGATACTTGTCCTGAGTTAATAAAGTATTTGGCCAAGAAAATTGCACTAAGCTGCTATACTCTGCCACAAATCTGCCAGCTAATCCTAACATATAGAGTAGAGATGGGCACGACTAAAAAAAAAAAATGGTTTTTCATTTTTCGTTTTTCGTTGAGGGGGTCTGTTTCGTTTCGTTTCTGTTTTCGTTTTGTTTTTTGGAAAATTTTCGTTTTTGTTTTCGTTGTGTAACGAAAACGAAAAACGGAAATGGAAACGAAAAATTTCTGTTTCGTTAGCATTCTTTTCAGTTCAATGTACTTGCCGCAACAAAAACGAAAAACACAGCAAAGTTTTTCATTTCGTTTCCGTTTTTGTTTTTTTTGGGAAAATTTTCGTTTTCGTTTTCATTACGTAACGAAAACGAAAAATGGAAATGGAAACGAAAATTTCGCTGAGTCGTGCCCATGTCTAATATAGAGTGGTCCAATTTTTTTAAAAAATAAACAGCATGGTCAGACCCTCTGATAACCCAAATATTTTCGCAAAACGGTGACTGTCATCCCCCAAATGGCCTCTTAGGTATGGAATTTTAGTCATGTTCTGAGGGAAACATTTTTAGACTCTAAAGTCCTTTTAAAAACCAACAGAAAGGTCCAGGTTTTTTTTTCAGGGTGCCGTGGGGTGGGTTGTGCGTTGCTGGGCATGGAGCCATCAAAGCGAGCAGGCTGCAGTGTAAGCAATTATAAATGGCCTCCTTGGAAAGAAGGTTCACCAAATTAGAAATGACTTGAAAAGTAAGATGGAGAGGGCTTTGCCATATTGCCACTCTTCCTGAGATTTCTATATCAGCAAGGTTTTTTTTTTAAAGTACAGCCTTTCCTTTGCTTGCAGAAGGGGCCAAGGCCTTTAGCAAACAGATCAGGTGCCTGCCTTGGTCAAACGGTGCATTAATTGAAAGGGGAGGGGGAAGAACCACAAACGTTTTTGGGCCACCGTGCTTCCTTAAGCCGTTGCAGAGCCCATAAACCAAATACTAACCCTAGAACTGCAGAGTTGGAAGGGGACCCCATGGGACATGTAGTCCAGCCCCTGTCAACGCGGCCCTGAGGGGGGATCGAACTCCCAACCGCTGGCCCTGCAGTCAGCAGTTCAGCACCACAGCAGTGAGGCAGTCCAGCTTTCCCAGGCAGGCACAACACTTCTATGTTTTATTTTGTGAACTGAACTCAACTGGGGCAATGTTGACTTTGCCCACACATCTCTACAACAGAGGCCACAACAAAGAACACACAGAGAGAGAGGGGGGGAGGGAGAGAGGGAGAGAGAGAGAGTTTTCTTTCTTTCTTTTTTTCACACTGACATGCACACCATTGTGGTGCTGTGGCAAAACCCACCATAATAATCCCTTCCCCTCTTGATGCTGAAGGTGCAAGGTCCATAATTCAAGGAAACAATTCTTGTTGAAGAACTCCAACTCTGTTAATCTTTTAGATTTCACCTCAGGAAATGCAGAGTCCTCTCTAGGAACCCAACTGAGTGGCGATCACCTCAGTATTTTTCCTGCCATCCAGATGACACACGGCTTGAAGCAGACGTAGTGGCAGCAATCAGGGGCAAGCCTCCGCCTTTTCCACAATCCTCAAACCTTTCCCAAGAGAGAGAGAGAGAGACAAGAAGATGCATGGGGAGCGGGGGAAGTAGACGTTTGCCATCCTGGGACTTTCATATACGGTATTTACAAATCCTGCAAATTTCCACTTCCATTCAAGATGTTGGATGTTGGATTTTGCTCATGGAGTAGATGGCTGGTTTGGTTGATTTGACTGTGGGAAATTATGTTGAGGCCCAGTATGGTGACCTCTTCAGTGATGCGGCTTCAAAGCCTTATGGCAAACATAAAATCCACTCCCTAAATGTCTCATATAGCTCAAAAACCCTATTAGGGTCAGCATTAGTCAGAGGTAGCTTGACAACAAGACCTAAGAACAACATGGCACCAACAGCTGTCTAAGACAGGCTTGAACCCCAGAGAACAGGGAATTTTACCATCCTGTTGGAAGGACTCTACCACCTTGGGTAGATTGCGCTTCTTCCACCCACTAGATAAAGTTCTCAAGTTGGCTGTAGGTCATGTGGACCTTTCTGAAAAGCATCTCCCATTTCTGGAAAAGGAGGCTGGCCACATGTCTTGTTTATTCATCTTATTTATTTATTTTGAGTATTCCCCCCACCCCACCTTTCTCCTTGGTAATGGACCCAAGATGGCTTACAATCACGAGGGAGAATATACAGCCCAGCATAGGAGTATGTATGCTTTGGGGACAACCTGTCAGAGATGTCATGGGCCGTATGTAGCATGGAGGTTGCCAGTTGCTGAGTCCTGCTCTAAAGAACAGGCTTCAACCCCACACAGGTCGAGGTCATGTTTTCTTTGAAATCCGTGCCCTGGCCTCTCCTTCAGGAGGAGCGCAAGATCATCCACGATGGGTCGATGCAGTCATGCATCTCTGTGTGTTTTGAAGGATTAACCTCTCCCTTAATTTAAAACCACCGAGAGTCCTGTGGCACCTCTGAGATCAACCCATTTACGACAGCAGTCTTGAACACGTCACACATTGCTTTGCTTTTTTGGCTGCACCAGATTAACAGAGCTGGAAAAGGCGTTAATTCAGCTTTTTTTTTTTAAAGGACACCTCCTACACCTTCCCTTTGAGTAATCAAAAGTTATCAAAAAGCATATTGAATATATAATTTATCAGCCTCGCAAGGCTTATCTGTAGGGTGTCACCCCCCATTTTTTCTTGTACACTGGGTACATGCCCAAAGAGTCCTGTACTGCTTCAGAGGGAGAACAATTCCAGAATGATAAGGCATCCTATCTCAACCACCCGTCCACACCTAACCCCTGTATATAAAGACAAAGGGCCCCCTCTTTGCCTGGTCCTACATTCCTTCTAGTGACAACATGAAGCTGACAGTAAGTATACCTGTCCTGAATGTCCTTTTTACAAACTACAGCCTTTCTAAATGGAAATCCCACTTATTATTCCCTTTCTGGGTTTTTGTTTTTAGCAGTTTCTGTAGTATTAGATTAAACTCCCGAGTTAGATATTAAATTTTACTCTGTCCAGTTTCGATGATGCTGGGAGTGAGCCTGAAAAAAATTGTTCCAGGTTAAACAATGCTAATTAATTCCCTTTGGGATCAACTTCCATTTCACAGCTCAAGGATGTGAAGAATTACGGTTTCTGTAGGTGCTCAGCATTTTTGGTGGTCTGTTTCTGCCCTCCACATCCTGGAACCAAATATTATAATGCTTTTCGCTTTCATGTGGGTTTCCTTTTATAATTCTGTAAGCTGCCTTGGATCCTTTTTAGGAGAAATGTTTTGAATAAAATAAAATGGATAAGCATTAACCTTTGTTTACCCACCATCTATTTAAACAAATATTTTTCCCCTGAAATCTGCTTTAGATTCTGAGCGTCGCACTTCTCGGATTATTCCTGGCCCCAATTTTGGCCAGCAATGTAAGTACTTTTCCAGATGGTACACATTTATTTCCTTGATGCCCTTTTGTTGCCTTGGGAGATATCTCTAGAACAGAGAATGTCCTGGAATTGTTTTCACAAATGATGGAGATCTTAATAAACTATGATTTTACAAACCCATCATTAGGAATCAAACTATGGCATGTTGGGAAGGGGCGTTATGATATTTCTGACAGCCACTGAAGATTTTGGGGTCTGTCAGGAGTTGAACTAACTCCCCAGTATCAGCTTACAAGCTGCATTATTTTAATGGTGTAAATTGCCGTTGCGAATTGCTTCCAGTTAGCATATTGCTGCTTGTAGCACTCAACGATGCGGAAGGAAGGGGTTAAAAAAAGCAACTGGTTCATTCGCCAAGACCTGCTGCTACCATTTTCACCATTTCTAAAGCCCATTTGGCCCTAAACTTGCTTGCCACCTGCAGTAGATTCGTGGTTTTTATTCTTTTTTCTCTCCCCTCCCCAACCTAGAACATTGATGAACAGGAAGACCACAATGTTGGCGGGAGTTCCCACCAGTCCGTGAGCATTGACCATGAAAAGCAGGTGGTGAACGTGGACGACAACAATGGCTGGAAGTCCTGGAACACTGTCTGGGATTACAAGACTGTAAGTACCAGGCCCCTGTTGCAATGTGACTTTGTTTTGTTTTAAAGATATGGGAATTCGCCTTCTTTTCTCTTCCTTCATTCTTCCTCTCATTCACTCCACTGATTCCACTTGCCTTTAGGGAGTTAGAACTGGTTATGCCTTCGGCAAACAAATGGTGCAGAGCAAATCAGAACCTCTCATAAAAGAAATAAGTATATCCTAAGGAAGGTTTGGATCTTAGCCCCAAACTGGTGATTCATCTTCTCCTCCAAAAAGGCACCCTGATTTAGAGGTCAAATCAACATTTCCCATCATCCCCTTGCTGTCTGGGGATGCTGGGTGCTGTTGCAGTCACTGGGCCGGGGGAGGCAGCCCGATTTGTATACACAGCAAACACCAGGCAGAACTTCCTGAACATTCGGTACAAGGTCTTCCTCAACATTTGGTGCAATGACTTTTTTCGGGCCAAGATGTCAAGGAATTTCCACCCTCCACAAGGCTGAAGCTGCTAGAACGTTTCCGATTCTTCCCTCTAAAAATCTCAAATGTCTTGCAGAAAGGAATAAGAGGCTGTAGAGACTGAGTTGTCTGCTTTTCATCACTTGCGCTTCTGCAATCATTTGGCTGACTTCTACCCATTTTGCTTGTGGACAGGGTTATATAGCCACCCGGCTCCTCGCGAAGAAATCTTGTGTTGTTACCAAAATGAATCCTGAAATCATGCCAGATGTAACTACACTCCCCAATGCCATCAAGGAGAAGCAGGTAAGACCAAGGTGACCTTTGTTGCAGGTTGCTCTTCAGGGGTGGTCCTCCTGATCCACCTCCATCATTAGGCCAGCAGGGATGTTGCAACTCATCTCACTCAATAACGTGAAATGCATTAGGCCAGCCAATCTTGTGTCCCCAGATGTTCTTGGACTAAAACTCCCAGAAGCCTTTGCCACTCACTGGGAGGGCCAGGATTTCTGGGATTTGCAGTCCAAGAACTGGTAGGGACCCAAGGTTGGGACCTACTATAGGAGCTGAAGCCTCTTCCATGGAGTGCTCTTCAGCCTCTGCTTAAAGAGCATCAGGAATTTCTTTCTCATGTTTAGTCAACATCTCCTTTCTTGTGATAGGAATCACCCAGTGAATCTGGATTTTAACAGCTGTGTTCTTGTTTCCTTGTTTTTAGAAAGTTCCCAATCGAGATGCTGCAGACAAGGAGGTCACCTACATGGTCTCCTCCAAGAGGATCGCTGACTTGACCCCGTACGGGAAGAACGTAGAAGCCCTGTGCAAAGGGATCCCGACCTACCCTGCTTTTGAAGTGAAACGTGAGTGTCAGGATTCCACCCTCTCCCCAGCCTTACAAATATCCCAAAGCAGAATATTATACGAGTGTATTTCAGCTCCTCACAACGTCACACACTGGGTATGCGAATCATTATTTCTAAATTCCACGTCATACCTTGAGAGGCTGTCTGGACCTCCCTGACCAGTCGATCAAAGGGTGACCACCCTCCAAGAGATACCCCCCCCCGGCTTGTGAGAGCAGGACAAGTGTTTTGTGTCTCTGTCGAGTTTTCCATGAATGGCAACAAAAATCTCAAGGCCAAACTGACCTCTTTCTCTTTGAGACACAAAGTACAGCTACACAAGCAAGCTCAAGAGGACTGGCTGATTGACGGATCAGACTGATACAACCAACCCATCCCCTGCTTCTGCTTTACAAACATCCACACAGCAAGGGATAAGTTGTGACAATTGTGCACAAATGTTCAATTGTGCAAAAAATGACCACAGAAACACAAAACCTCTTATTTACACTAACAAGAAAACTGTGCCACCTCTCAGCTTAGGAGGGGAAAAAAGTCCAGGTTTCTCTTTCGGAGGTACAAGAATGAGGAGGGCAAGACATTATCTTAGCCATGCAGTCCAAGAAGAATTAATCCTTTCCCCGCTTCAAATTAAAATTATGGATGTCTGAAATCTGTGTCAGTCATTCTACCATTTGGAATGGAAGTGGGGTAGATCTGGATTGAGCCATTCTCAGGGCTGAACTACATGCTATGTTAAATATGCAGCATGCAGCCAAGTCTTTACTTACAAGTAAGTACAGAGTCTAATCATCCACGGGGGTTGAGGAAGATGGGGAATGTACCTCAGCGCACTGGGCACTGCATTCAGGAAAGCTCTCAGGGGTCTCAGGTTGTACTAATGGTCTCCGTGGTTTCCCTTTACAGGTCAAGGCTTTTGGTATTATCAAGGCTCTTGCTTCAGAGCGAACATCCTTTGCCTTCTGGGAATCAGTTACTGTGGAGAAACCTTTCAAAGCTAAGCAGAGAAGAAAACCACCCCAAAACCAGTTTTTCCTCCCTGATGGTTTGTTTGTCCCACAGAGAGAGAGAGAGAGAGAAAACCCAACTCTCTGGTTTTGGAATTTATTTGTGTCTTTTTCTTGTTTAGGCCTGAAGCACAGAAAAAAAATGACTAGTGCACGGAGTTTGTTTGCCAAATAAAAATGTGCCTAGATTAATTGGCTCTGTTAATTATTCTCTGGGTCGTTTTCGTCTCCCATTCGGGGTCAGTAGAGAGTAGAGGGTTTCCCAGAAGTGGCAGGCTCACTCCGCATTTTCACCCAAACTTTGAAAGAAGGATGGAAAGGACTGAAATCTATTTAGAGATAAGATTCAGGACCTCAGATAGCTTCTGCAGGTTTGGATCAAAATCCCAAGTGGACTCCCCCAAGATCAGAACCATGAGCCAGCTGTATTTATAGAGAAATTGTCCTCTTCTATTCTTTTCTCATAATGTGTCTCATTTAAAGAAGGAAAGGGCTCCTGTGCCTTTAACGGTCACGTGGAAAGGGAATTCTCCTTTTCATGCCACTCTTAATGGCGTGGGAACCTCATCTTATTTTTCATGTGGCCCCCCCTACTTCTCTGCCTTCCTGCTATCATGGCAAGGCTTACCCAGGGAGATTAGGATTACTTAGTGATCTGAAACATTTGACTCTGCTTTGCAATGCTGCACTGCCAGATTCAAACTTGGATATGAAAACCAGAGAAAAGTGGGTATCCAAAAATATTGAGTTTGGAGAAATGCACAGAAAAAAAATGTATTTTTGTGTCTGCAAACTGATGCTGAACTTGGACAAAAGCCTGTCTTTGGAATAGTGAGAAACCGAACATCATTCTAAACAGACTTCAAGGGAATTTGTATTTCCTGCCTGCTGACCTGCTTTGACTCCTGCAAAACCACTCGCTCATTAATACATACTTGCCTCAGATTTGTAGATTAAGTTCATGTTTACCTATGAGGGACCAATCACAGAACCAAGTTCATGCGGGTGAGGAAAATCCTGTCCTATGACAAACTTTTATCACCACTGGAGGGAGCACCTCTTCTAATAACATGCTGAAAAAGTTTATCACTTAGCCTGAACTGTGGAAATGCTGGTCTTGATGCAGCCCCTCAGCTCTGTACATCAGTTGTTCTCTGTTCCCCCTTTCCTGACTCAGTGGAGGCTCCCACATCAGTGGGCAGTTGACTTCATCTGGGATTCAGTCTGGAATTTGAAGAAACCACCCAAATGATAAACTGGTTTCAGGGCTAGTATTGTCTTTGGTAGTTCCCATGAAGCTCAAGTTAAAAACCAGAGCCCAGTCGTTGCCCTTACGACACTCGATCACATGGTCTCAGCTGTCCACACCTTCTCCATCATCTTTTCATGCTTCAGCATCTTTTTGAAATGGATGCTGTTGATGACTCAGAACCACAAGGGTCTACTGCTTTCTGAATGGCAACCACGGGAGCGGGAGGAGGAGGAGGAGGAGGAGGAGGATGCTAGCCCGTCAACAAAAGCCCGGCCCCTTCCGTGAATATTTGCTTCAGACTTATAACTTCAGATCAGCTGAAGGGGAGTCACCAAAGCTAGGGAACAACACCTCAAAGGCAAACACCTGTGGGTTCCTCTCTCCTCTTTGAGCAAATGCCACTTTGTTCTCAAGCGGCTGTTCTCTGCTCACAAGGACACACTAAACATTGTATGTGATCCCTTTCTTGGAAGGAGCGAGAGACGGCGATGTGGGGAAATTCCTTCTCAGCAATTGCCATGAAGAGGTAATCCCCAGTCCTGGAGGAGATCCATGATCTGGTTGGCACCTGAAACTCACTCCTGTGCTGCAGGACAGGTGGGAATGTCTATAATGAGGACAACCAGCTCACTTTTAGTAATCCTTTCCCGACTAGTGCTTGCTGAGGGCAGGGTTGAGTTCCCCCCTCCTACACCACCCACGGCAACGTGGCTGTCATTCTCACGTGCTGTCAAGATGCTTCCAATGTATGAGACTCTTAGGAATGTGTGGCCTCTGCAACCAGGATCCTGTCTTCGGATGTGCAGCTCAGGCCTAGTAAACAAAAGGCCATGGCTTCCTTTGCATCGTCACATCTTCAGTATTTCTCTCTTCCAGTATTCCATCTTTCCCCAGCATGCTTGTCTTTTACATCAAATCATAGAATCCTAGAGTTGGAAGAGACCTCCAGGGCCATCCAGTCCAACCCCCTGCCATGCAGGAACCCCCATCAAAGTACCCCTGAGAGATGGCCATCCAGCCTCTGCTGAAAAATCTCCAAAGAAGGAGACTCCACCACCCTCTTTGTGACAGCATCTTCCCCATATTCCAGTGAGTCTTGTCTTCTCATGATGAGCCCAGAGAATGATGACTTCAGTGCAGTGTTATTTTGTTTGTTTGTTTGTTTGTTTGTTTGTTTGTTGCTTCTGCAGGGACCACTGGTTTGCTTTGATCTAGAACTCCTGTGTTTGAACTTTACAGGGGCTTTATGTGGTGTCGTTCCACCAGTGTGAATTCACGTGGGCTCCAGTATCCCTGTACCAACCCATCTGCAGGTGGCCGGCCTGCTTCCTACTCTACCTGCTCTGTTGGTGGTCATTTGCCCCCACTCCCCTGGTCCAGCCATCTCTGCATCCCTTCTTACTTCTCACATGGGAGAACAGAACGCCCTAGGATGGTTGCCCCTGGAGAAGAGGAATCCTGTTCCAAAGGACTTTAGCTTGGCCACAATCTTGCTATCTTCCCTTTCTCATGGGGTCTTGAAAACAGCGATTGACATAATGTCAACTCTTGGCGACCTGACCTGACCTGTTTCAGGGAGTGGCACCACGCAAATACATTACACACAAAGGTGAGGGCATCTTTTGTGAGTTGGCTGTGCATTAAACGTCTCATTGAAGAAGTTGACAGGACTTCACAGTTGGAAAATGTTAGAAAACATTCACAATGAACCCCAAGGACCAAAATCACTATAAATTACCCTGACATGCAAATATTTGACCTCTGTAAGGAGAAAGAGACAACACCTATCTAGTCTTGTGTGTAAATATATAAAAAAAAATTTAATTTGCTCTTGCGCTTCCCATAGATCCAAATAAGAAGAATAAATATTTGATTGGAAACTGCCTATTTAGATACTCTCATAATAATCAGGTATATAAAGAGCAACAACATGATAGAACTAAATTGCTCCTCATTGCTTCACTTGCCTTTGTTGCTGATTTGGAGTAAGAATGAAGATCCTGGTAAGTGCACACGTTAGTCTGAAAAGAAGGAGGTGAGGTAAAGCCGTAGTTCCAGATTAGGTTTTGGAGCGATTCTGAGACCCTGAAGAGCTGTCGAGACCATCCCCAAACTTGACACTTGCATGTCACTCTAGAACTACTACATGCCTCTATACTTCAGAACTGAATTTTCTTCATGTTAAAAAAAACCTGTTTCTTTAATTAAGATGAGCACATTAGCACCATTCACCAGTGAAAGGGATTCATTCATCAACATGGACTTGGCGGTCTGAATAAACAATAGACAGGGAACAGGAGTAGGGTGTGTTTGGGTATTTTGAAGAGGTATTTATTTATTTATTTATTTATACAGCTTATATGCCACCCACTACCCAAAGGTCTCTGGGCAGCTTGCAATTCAAAATTAAAATGAACAATTAAAAGCAATTAAAACATTAAAATACAATACATTCCAACACAATTACAATGCATTAAAATGCAATACACTAAAATTGCCACAGTAGCCACAATCTATGTTGTACACAGTATCAGTTAAAGAACTTCTGGAAGAGGAAGGTTTTCCCCTGGAGCCGAAATGTCATCAACGTCGGTGCCGGGCGGGTCTCAATCGGGAGGGCATTCCATAGCCTGGGGGCAGCTGCCAGAAGCTTTCAAGTGGACATCTGCATTACTGTCTTCATTTCCATCTTCTTTCCATGGTTCATCCCACTTTGCAGATTCTGGCTGGCAGCCTTCTGGGGCTTTTTATGGAGGTGGCTTTTGCGAGCAATGTAAGTAGTCCCTCAAGTTTCTTATCTAATTTATCTTGACTTCATCCCTCTGCTTCTAAATCCCAGCCTGTTTTGGTATCCTGTTTTCCCTGCCAAACTCCCTGTAAAATTGGGACCATCTTAATGGCCCTTTTAGGTCCTCTTCTCGAGGCCCTCCTGACTTCAGAAGTGAAATGGGTGGATGTCGTTCATAGGGGACAACTCACTTCCTGGGATGGCACCCCAGTTTCCACCTTGCTGTCTGTGCAACCTGATGTCGCACTGCAGGTTTTAAAGGTCTCACTCAGACATGTGAAGACTTGCACATCAAAAAGCACCAAGAAGAACATGGACAAATCAAGATTCTAGTGCCTGGAGTGAAAAAAAAACAAGAGGCAGACTTCCTTACTGAAATAGAGTTGGGTTCTTGGGTTGTTTCCTTCCATCTTGTTGAAGTCCACACAAGGAGGTCATGGCAGCTGACAGGCGTTGCATCCATGCAGCTCTGAGTTTCACTTAGGCTGCTATTGAGTTTGCTTCCAGTTGAGATTCAGCGGCAGTTCCATTCCATTTTAGGCCGATAAAAGTGCAGCAGACCAGTGTTTCCATCCTGCCCAGCTGTAGCACCCAAACCAGAATGGTTTCACCACCCCTGCAAAATGAGGGCTAGATCTTTCTGGGGTGTCCTCTCCCTACTCAACTTTTCCATCTGCAACAGAGGTGGACTGCTGACCTTGGGGCATGCCACCTGCTCCACCAACTCCAATGGTTTTTAGCTTTGTTGATTGAAATGTTCAATTTGATTTTGTTCTCTCCTTGTTTGTTAATTAGTTTAAAAGGCTGTTATTTATTCTGTTGTGAACCGCCCAGAGTGGCCTTGTAGTCAGATGGGTGGTATATAAATTGAAGCAATAAACAAATGGACGATGAACAAATGTATCTCTAGGCCATCCAGCTCATCAACAAGGACAACGAAGGGAGCACCGTCTACCAAACGGTGAACATCAACCACAACACCAATGTTGCTGCCTTCAACGTTTACTCTGGAACACATTCGACCAATGCCATTGTGGATTACAACAATGTAAGCATGCTTTTGCTCTGTGTGCGATGTTGCTGGGGTCACCGGTGACTAGGCCGTCCTTTTGGCATCTTGGAGCCATCCACTGATTCCACCTCAACAGAGTAGCAGGACAATAGTTGGAATCATTAGCATAATCTGTCATTTTAGAGCTGCAGAGCCATGGCCAAGAGAGAGGTGAGAGCAATGACCCACTGCGGTTGAGGTCCTACAAGATCCATGGCAGATACTGGTCTGCGCTAGTCATTAATGGAGTATTAGAACTCCCTGCCTCCTTAAGGGGCATGTTTTAGATTCCAGTGGTTCTCAGCCTTAGGTAACCCAGGTGTTATTGGACTGCACTTCCCAGAAGTTTTCACTACCAGCTTCACTGCTGGGGTTTCTGGGAGCTGCAGTCCAAGGACACCTGGGTGACCTAAGGTTGAGAACTACTGTTCACAAGCCAAATGGAGATGGCATTTTCTGAATGCTCAAAATTGTTGTTTACACAAGATGAAGGATGGGAAGCTGAGCTGCTTTGAACCTCAATCTTGCATGGGGGGTTAAACAGGGGAGACGAGCACTGAGGGGGACCCAGGAGGGAATTGGGATGAATACACATGAATGCAATGAAGCCTTGGGAAGTCATTTCCGGCTGCAGAATTTCCCCATTTTTGTCAGAAAGACAGAGGGAAATCAGGCTTTGTGTTTGCCATAAAGTGCAAGATTGATGGCTGGTGCCATCTTTCAACTCAAATATTGAATTCTGAACTTCAGCAAGAAGTGAGACTATCTGGGAAGGTCTGGAGATCTTAGATGACTAATTTTCATCTTTGTGCCTTCCAGGGTATTATCATTTATCAGATGCCTTTCAAGAGAATCTGTGTCGTGTCCAGAATGAACAAGGCAACCTTTCCGAATATATTCCAGCTTGAAAGCATGATCCAAGAGGTATTTAGCAGAGACACGGAAACAATGTTGGTTCACAATGAGCCTCTGTGGCATCTTGTCTTTGCAATGAGAGTCACGCAGGGCCGGCAGCTACATTGCATGTCTTTATGGAAATACCAGGGTCAAACTATACATTACATTGGTACAACCAAAACAATGAAGTCATACCTTTCTTACACACCTTGACAATTATACCTGCAAATCAAGCTGTAGTTGAACTCAGGGGGGTGGGTGGGTGGGTGGGTTAATGACAAGGCAAAGGAAGATGAAAAGCTCCTGCTGTGATAATCAGATGTGTCCTTCATTTAAAGAATTCTTACTTTGAATTATGTTCTCAATGTAATGTCTCATTTGATCCAGAGGCTGGTGTGAAAGCCCTGCATCAAAGGAAACAAGAACTACCACTGCGTTTCACCTAATGCAATGTTTGGATTAGATCTGGAGATTTTGGTGGGAGATTTCTCAAAAGATTCTGTTCCTTCCTCGAGAACACCTTGCATTTCTGCACAGGCTGCATTCAAGTTGCTTTCTCCCCAGACCCCATCCTTTGCTCTGGAACCTGCTGCCTCCTTGAAATGATTTAAATCACATTTTTGTAAACACTTCTCTTGAGACTTGAGGTCTACATTCCTGTTTCTTTTAAGTAAGAATGACTGCACAGCTGTGGAGATGCATTAATGTTATGGGCAGGATGGTGTTGTGGTTAAAAACGCTGCAAGGAGCAGCTTCTTCAGAGTGGGAAGAGCTACTGGGATAGTGACGCAAGACCCAATTGCTTGGGCACGTATTTCCATTAGTAAACAAGCAAGCAGGTTTACTTTATGTGGGCCACCCATTGGCTGAGGGCAGTGTTAAGATGTGGGTGTGGAGTTTGGGCCCTGAGTCTAGCAACCTCGCAAAGGCTGTGTTCACTTTGGGAATAACTGCTTCTCTGTTCCGCATTGCAGGGGCAACCGCTGAATCCCCTCCAAAGAAGCTACGGAATCTCTCGCAGGCGCATCATGAACATGGCTAATTTCGGAGGCCCCATCCAAGCCATCTGTGGAGGGATGACTACCTACTGGGCTACAGAGTACCAAAGTGAGTAGAGTCAGAATGTCACAACATCCCCAACATCATGGAAAGACCACCCTCTGCCACAGACACCACTGCAAAAAGGAGAAGAGTTACATTACCTCCTGAAAGCATCAGGACAGAAGGAGCGACAGAGGTTGGGGATAGAGATGGGCACGACTCAGAAAAAAAAAATTTGTTTTCGTTTTCGTTTTCGGCTAGGGTCCGTTTCGTTTCGTTTCCGTTTTCGTGAGCTAATTTCAAAATTTTTCGTTTTCATTTCGTTACGTAACGAAAACGAAAAATGAAAACGAAAACGAAAAATTTTTCGTTTCTCCCCATTTAGCTCCATTATGTGTTTTTCCAGTAACGAAAAACGAAAATTGGCTCAAAATTAGTCGTTTCGTTTCCGTTTTCGGTCCATTTTTGAACCGTTTTTCGTTTTCGTTTCGTTACGTAACGAAAATGAAAAAACGAAAACGAAAACGAAAATACCGCTAAGTCGTGCCCATCTTTAGTTGGGGAAATTGGATATAGGAGAAGGATCAGAGCCCAACGCTGGGTTTCAGCCTCTGCAGGAGCTCAGCGAAGCTCAGAGCTATGAAAAACCACATTTAGATTTTGGACTAAAACCTAGAACTGCTTCCCAATCCCCACAGCTGTGAAGTCCAAGCTGACACTGGACCAAAGTACCATGGTCCCTTGTATAAAGGAATTAATTCATTCCAAATGAAATTACGTTAAGCAAGTTTTCCTTTATACAAATTTCCCATAGGAATGCATTGAAAACGGAGTAATCCCTAATTGCGACCATTTTTATCTTGAACAGATTTTCCCCACGGATGGTTCTGTTAAGCAAATTTCCCCCTATCTCTGGAATTTTTTATGTTGTACAGATTTTATGTTATACAAACCATTTTTATACGAGGGTCTACTTTTACTGTTTCTCGATAATGCAAAGAGCCTGAACTATTGCACCCACGTGGCTATCCACCAGCCTGCTATTGTACACCACACCCCATATAATTCTTAGTACAGTAAATATGGCAGACAAATTGTGTGAAGGATACTTCATAAATGTACCTTTCTGTGAATAATAATAATAATAATAATAATAATAATAATAATAATAATAATAA
>JAHTLZ010000327.1:21008596-21031137 GCA_023846285.1 Phrynocephalus versicolor
AAAGAAAGAAAGAAAGAAAGAAAGAAAGAAAGAAAGAAAGAAAGAAAAAGAAAGCACGAGTTCAAAGCAAGCCGGAGCCTAAAACGAAGAGGGAGTCTGCGTGTTTTAATTTCCTTTTTATTAGACCAGATTGTTCCAGTTATTTTTATTATTTCTTAAAGCCCTGTATGTACATATGATAAAAAATGATAGGCAGCCAGCCGCTTCCATGTGTGCCAGAAGTGGGGAATGTGCCCTGAGGGAAGTCAGGCAGCGTGGCTTTCTGCTGGGCTTCAGAATAAGAGACTTGTAGATGGGAATTCTTTCCTTGGAATATCTCCCCTTAATTTCTGGTTCCAAATTCTGTTTAGGACTTGAACTGGTCCTCAATGCTGTGGCTAGGGATACTAGAAATTGTAGACCCCCCCCCCAAAAAAAAGTAATCTTCCCTGAATCCTAGGAACAGGCAGAGCTGACCTAGTAATCATCTCTAGCTTAGATGCCTTCAAAAAGCAATTAGAGGAATTCCTGCCTGATTAGGCTCTCTCAGTGGCTTGCGGTCTGGGGTCAGAGGCAACAGGAACAAGAACCAGAAGAAGTGGGAGCACTTGCCCTTAACGTCTTTCAGTTAAAGATCACTTGTGATCTTTCATCTGGTTAGCCATGTGTTGCAGGGATTTGAATTCTTGGTTAATTTCTTCATCTGAGCGGAATAGCATCACATTCCCCAGAGTCAACCACCTCTTTTTTCATCAAGGTACAGTGTTAATAATGCAGTCTGAGTCAGTTGTGGCAGAGTGAATAAAAGGTTTCATTACTTACACTTGGACAGGTTAAGTGGCAGCCTCAGAAACACGACTGTTTTCAGCAGCAGATTTGCTGCTTGCTTCCAGATCATAACAGTTGCTGCTTGAATGCTGTTTTCTGGGCTCTTGTTGGTTGGGGTTTGCTTGTTTGTTTGCTTGCTTGTTTGTTTGTTTGGGGGCACTGTGTGTTGCATAGATCCATCCTTGGACAGTTGCTGCTACACCATTCAAGGCTGAGCATTAAGCCCAGTGTGGATTCCCGGTGTTCAGTGTTGCCAAGGGAACACTGAAAGCACTTTTGAAAGCACCCATCTGTTGGGTCAAAACTGCTGAGGACCTGCGTTCCAGCGTTGGGCAGGGTTGGAGCCCCAAGTGGGTGTGGTTGCAGATGCTACCCTGATCTTTATTAGGGAGGATCTGTTGCCTGACATGTTGCAACAGGGATCCAAGGTATAGGAAGTTAAAAATGAGCCCTTGCGTTGGCCTGTGGAGTACAGAAAGAGAGAGCCATTGGGTCTTTAGAGCTACTTCCCTGGGTTTGACTTGCAGAGTATTTCCCACCTACACATGTGGTTTTCTTGCATATTTTTCAGTTACAACATTGCACATTTAAAAAAAAATGCATCAACGGGCACAGAATGATGTGTCAGGAGGCATAGTCTAGACATGAACCTGCACCAATTGGCTGTGTCTTCTTTTGCGTGTTTGCCTCAGTCACCCTTTTTTTTAAATGTCCGCAGTTCGTTGTTACATGCATTTTTTGGAGTAAAAGCAGCAGCTTGGACTTCACCTTGTATTTGCAGGTTTTGAGGAAGCTACTACAAAATGCCTCCAGAAAGCTGATTTATGCCCCTCCGTGTCTTTCTTCTTCCCTCTGATTTGCAGCAAGGCTGGAGAGCGAAGCACCTCTCGCATTTCTTTGGCATGCAGAATCAGGTTTCAAGTCATGCTTGATTTGCCGTGGCTCCTAATCCGGGAGGGTTTTTTTATTTTTTATTTTTAAAGCTGCTGCTTTGGTTTCCCCCCATTCATGCCCATCTGTAATGATGACTTAATTCAACGTCCTTTATATTGGAAGAAGCACCTTATCTTAACCCATAGACGGAATCCTCTTTTGAAAGAGGAAGAAATCAAGAGGCAGGTTACTCTACCTTTCATGCGCTTGGAGGCAGGGGCTGTTAACTAAGGCAGGGAGACTGGAGCTTTATCCCAGCGCACCAAAAGTTTAAGGGTGCCAAAATCGACCGGCGAATGTTAGGAAAATAAATGACACCCCTCCCAGGATGACTCATTTCCCCCCTTTTTAAGCAAGCATGAGCTTTCTTTCTTTTGTGTGGAGGGCTCCTTCTTCTCTTCCTCCTTTTTTCTCAGTGGTGGCTCACGCCTGTTGAACAGGGCTGGCTGGCTGGTGCTGGTTGCCCTCTGTGCTCGAGATGGCTAGTTACTGCGTAGCTTGCAGGAAAGTAAAGGATGCTCTGAAGCTGAGCCTTGCTCCCTTTTATTCTGGTGAAACGACCTTCGCTAACAAGCTCTCCCCGAGTTAAGTCTGGGAGGCTTGGAATCATCCCAAATTCTTCAGGCTGTGTAGAATTGCTTTAAAACATCTGGCCGCTTGGGATGCCTTGCAACATAAGCAGATGTGGCGCAGGATCGTAGCGGGGTCGTTTCTGACAAACCCAAACCTTTGTCTAAAAATAACAGTTCTTGAAATAAAAGTCGGCCGAAGAAGCTAGTTCCATTTTTAATCGCAACTACACTTCCTAATGAGCAAGAACTCGGAGAGCTGGGGTTTAAAGTTTCCGACTGCCTTTTTGCCATAACTTGGCCCAGTCGGCTTTTAATTGGAAACAACCGTAGCGCTTCTGGTGGTTTTCGTGAGATCCAGCCGGCGAATGAGCATTTCGAACGGCGTGAACTGTTCAGGTTTTTTTAAAAATCCTGAATGCAGGGAGCCTCTCAAAAACTCGGGCAGATGTGTTCCTAGCCTTCCTCATCTGGAGTTTTTCTCTTGCCCTGTTCTGAACAGCACAGTTCAAGGAGATTGTTGATAAACTGGAAACAATTTAGGGGGAACCTACAAGGATGATAAATAACCAAGAGGGGAAAGCTTAAGGAACTGCATGTGTTTAGCCTAGAGAGAAAAAAGGCAATTAAGGGAGGAGGGAAAGAGAGATCTTGGCAGTTTAAAAACATTTGTTTTCCAGATCATTCGAGGGAATGGCAGTAAGCCATGTGCTTTTAAAGACAGCAAATATCCTATCGTATAATTCACCTGGAGCAAATCCTGTTGAACACAATATAGGGTAGGGCTAGTCCTGCATGAGGTTACCGCATTTGAATCCCCGAGGAGGCCTTTTGCTTTCTGATTTGGTGAAGGTGTGAACGAGGAGGGTCTTGTGCAGGGGCGGGGGGGCCCCCCCCCCCAATTTCACCTCGTCCCATTCCGAGCCTCGGAGGAATTTGCAAAGAGCTGGGTGGGTGTGTCCAGTTACACCAGCGCTCGTCCAATGACCTCTGCCATTATTGACCCAGACAGGGAGTGGTGGTTCTTCGGGGTCTCTGAGAAGACACCCTTTCCTCGCTCTAGCTAGCTGGGAATCCTGAAGATCGCACCTGCAACCTTTCCTCTGAGACCAGTTTCCAGGCTTGAGGAATTAGCCGCAGGCCCTGTTTGTGCCATGATCTCTTGCAGAGAGAACGGGCATTAAAAGAGATGAAGCTAAGACACATTCCCATGGCTTTGTGGGGCCCCTTCATCTGACCACGCTCCACATCTCCTGCTATAAATCTTTAAGGGACCCTTGATCCAACAGGCTAATGCCCCCACCTTCCTGGGAACATCTGGGTCCATGTTAACTGGTGTGGCCCTGTTAGTCCTTTGCATGTGGTCAAGGAGTGTCCCACTGAGAAATCTCCCTCAGGACAAAGAGTTCTCCGGCAGCACATCCTGGACTCAACCCTGAGACTTAAGACCCACCTTGAGGGCTGCTTCTGGATAGAGAGCCAGGTGTCTCAGACCCGATGGACCAGTCGCCTAAACGGTTTGTGTCCTTGGCTTCCATGGAGGGCCCGTTAGCTCCTGTTCTGCTCAGCGACCGTTTAGGACAGTGGTGGTGAACCTTCAGCACTCCAGATGTTCTGGACCACAACTGCCACAGTCCTTTGCCATTGGCAATACAGGCGTGGAATTCTGGGAGTTGTGGTCCAAAACATCTGGAGTGCCAAAGGTTTGTCCCCTTTTGTTTAGGACTTTCCTCTCCTTTTGCCCATTTGTGGCCCAGTTGTCTTCCTGGGGAGTTTAGTTGTAAGATTTCACACATGCTGGCTTCTCCTAGCATCTCGACATAGAATGTTTTAAAGCAAAGACCCAAAGAAACCACCTGGATGGTACAGTATGTTGCAAAGGTGCCTTGTAGGACTAACCGGAGTTTGTTTCACAAGCTCTCCTTTGCATGTCGCGACAAGCCAGGATTGATGAAAAGCAAAAAAACAAACAAATAAAATAAACAAAAACCTTCCTGAATGTACTGTATTTTCTGACCCAGGAAGGGGGGAAGCAGAAGCCTGTTCTAAGATAACACAACTCACAAACTCATCTGTTGACACAGCCTGTTATTTCACACTTTCTCAAGAGTAACATGGAACCATCAACCTGAAATCAAATCACCTCCCACTCTCCCTCCTTGCTATGAGGCAGCATCTGCAAAGCTCTTGAGTGCTATCTTATGTCAAAAGGATGTATATATAAGTGGTCATTACTGGTTCCCCCCCCCCGCCTCCTTGTTTTGTTATTTTAACTGTCTGGCTCTGTAAAACCAAAGCATCTGAGTTGAACTCCAGCCAAACCTAATTTTGCCTGCTTGCGGATCCCCAAAGCCTGATGACACCGCTGAGGAATGGCTCAGAGATATTAGCTGGTTTCTGGAAACAAATAGCCTCTACTTGATGTTCAACATGGAAGCCATGTGAAACCGTTCATCCTGGGAAGGGGGTGAGGACTACTAGGTTGAATTCACATGACAGACCCTTGCTTCAGGTGTGCAGTTGAGGGGTGTCTTCATTTGGGCAAAGCACCATGTGTGGCTGCTTGCCGTGAGCTTCGAGTCGGCTTTGTGTGTGGCTTCAAAGGCCAACTATGGTTTGATCATAGCTTAGTTGGTGTCCTGTTGTTCCATCATTCAAGGTGGCAAACCCCAGGTTTCCTCCCTGCTTTTCTCATCACAACCACCCTGTGAAGCAGAATGGGGGGGGGGAGTCCTTATGGCACCTCCATGCCTTTATTTGGCTCGTGTTTTCATGGCCTACGCTCTCCCTTGTCCAATGCGTCGTCATGATTGGTGTCCACAGGGTCGAACAAAGCATGGGGCCCTTCAAGAATGCCTTTTGCCTGACAGAGTAAAAGGGCGGCCATTCCCAGGAACCTGTAATGCACGTTGGACTTGGAAAGAGCGAGTCCCTGGCCTGAGAAAGCTTCGTGGCTGTGGAGGAGTTGGAAGGCGAGCCTCCCGCCATCTTTGTCTCAGCTCAGTGCTGTGGCGGTTATTCCGCTCTGACCGATTCCTCTTTTGCTTTCCCGTTGCAGTCAGATGGGACCATCCTGGCCATTGCGCTTCTGATCCTCTTCCTCCTCCTGGCACTTGCGCTCCTGTGGTGGTTCTGGCCACTTTGCTGCACTGTGGTAAGTTCTTCCCATCTTCCAACAGGATTTGAACCCTGTCCTCGCGAGTTCTCCTCTGGCCCCTCTAACTGGTGCATGATGGAACTTGCCTGCTGAACTGAATGTGGCAACCTGTCTTGTGGGAACTGCTAGACCCATGATGGCGAAGCTTTGGCACTCCAGATGTTTTGGACCACAACTCCCAGAATTCCGAGCCTGGATTGCCAATGACCAAGGACGGTGGGAGTTGTAGTCCAAAACCTCTGGAGGGCCGAAGGTTTGCCACCACTGGGCTAGACAAGTGTGTGCCATTTCTATAGAAATTGATAGAAAAGGATGGAAATTGATCAGCAGAGGAAAGGGAGGATGAGGGGACCAGGTGTTCTGACAGACCACCCTGTGGGATGAGGAGGGGGAGAGAAGATAGATAATAGATGGAGTTTAAGAAGAGGTATTATGGGATGCAAAGAGGAAAAGGGAGGATGACACTGAATTTGATTTTAAAAAGGATCCATTCTGTTAGTGTTATAGAAAGTATGTTTCTCTGGAATTTAAAAAATAATAATCATAACAACACCAAAGCTGCTCTTGAGGTGACATCAGTTGTGCACTCTTACTCCAAAGAGATCAAGGAAAGAGGCTGCATTTATGGAAGGCACCCTCCCAAATGTCAAACATCTTGCAAAGAGAAGAGCAGGATGGGAGGAAACTCCTGAAGACTATTTGGTTCTCCTCCTGAGCTTGGGTTTCCCGGAGGATTTCAAAGTTTTGGAGAAAAGAGAGACTCGTTTTTTGAAGCGAGTGGAGTCTGCTTGCTTGATATTTGCTTGATATTTGGGATAAAGCTAGAGGGAACTGCAGGCGCTGCCCTGTAACCCTCTGAGGGGCAATTAATGTGGAGTGCATACATTTTTCCCATCCGTGTGGAAGAAATAACGAGGTTAAAAAATTGTGTGACGGCCATGTTTTCCGAGCAGGGAAACAAAGCCCAGCGCCGTTTCCCAATTACATTAGGATGCTTTCCAAAAGTAAGACAAGAACAAGGCCTTGTGTAAGGGAAATAAAAGCGAAAACCGTGAGAAATAATTGGAGCAAAATATTCGACAGTGGAATTAGAACAACAGGGCTGCCATTCTCTGGGATGGTTTACTGGCAAATGTCCTTAAAACGGGCCACACAAGGGTGTAATCATAGTTGCATTCCTTGATTAAGATCCTACCACCCATATCCAGAGTGCATTTTACATTCTCGGGTTTGTTTGTGGTGTTGTTCTCCCCTCCCCCAAGAATGGGCTTCATCTCTGGCCACTGAGCCAAAAAGAGCGGGACGCCATGGAATGGCAGCTACTGAAAGTCCGGCTGCCTAATTAGAGATAATTAAATGCCTGGAACTGTTTCAAGCCACATAGATGGAATGGGTCACAATCCTAACAAGAATGTGGCAACAAAACAGATAAACATTCCTACCCCCTTTCCCCCAAAGCTTGGTCCTGAAGGAGGATTTTAGAGAGGTAGGCCCATGTATGTGAGGGAGGATGCCAGCACGCAGACACACACACACACATACACACCTAATGCATCTGGGATTTGGGAGCACTGCTTGTCTGGCCCTACTTTTCATTTTCCTGGCTCTCTGGCGCTCTTGGAGAGCCGGTCAGTCGGTCGCCAGGGCTTGGCAGCTGCTTGCAAAGTCCTTGACATGCATTTTTGCAAGAAAGGATGAGAGAAAGAACAGCCTCACATTGACAGCAATTACCCTTGGAGATGTTCGGAAAGAGCTCCTAACGCAAATGGCTTTTCATTTGCATGAATGCCAGGAAGGATCATCCCAGAGGTAGGTGCTGGAGAGAGTTTGTTTTATCGGAGGGGGATTCCCAAACACAGGCACATCGGTATGCCGGTTCCAGAGAGTGGAAATTTTACTTTTGGGGACTACATAGGCCATGCTGGTTATTGGATTCTGGGTGTTGTAGTGAGTCAGAAATCAGAGCTTGCTTCCGTGTATAAACCTCAAGTTTTAGCATATCAATTTTAGACACAAATATAGTCTTATACATGGGAAAAAACTGTTACCTACTTAGGGAATGACTCCTGGCTTTGATTAAATCTCGGCTGAACTGCAGCCAAACTCTTGTGTCACCTTCTTTTTTGTCCTCATCCTTTTTAGATTATTAAAGAGCCGCCCCCGCCACCTGTGGAAGACAGTGAGGTAAGTGTTATCTATTTTTTTTTACAGACCTTGGCTGTGTCTTTTGTGTTGTTGCTTTCCTTTCTCAAGTGATTTATCAAAAAAGGGGGCTTTACCCTCTTCTTTCTTGACCCCCCCCCGAAAATAAGTTGCGTAAAATCGGTATGAAATCAAGGCAGTCCCTCAGCGAGTTTAATGTTTTCATATCTTACAACACACTAGTTATTCTGGGAAAGAACTCAAAGCTCACTGGGATGGTCCGTGGTCTCCCCAAGGCATGCGTGCATTTATAAATATTCCGTTTGTAGAATTTATGGCATTTGTACTGGGTAGTGGGCAGGATACTTTGGGTGCTCTTTGACCCCTGGATCATCCTGGTGCTCGATCAGCAATACCGATGCCTAAAAAAAACCAAATAGAGTTGGTGCTAGTACAGCCATTGAGAAAGCTGTTGACCCTCCTGTTTTCAACGATATCTCAAGGAAAGGGTGAGCCAAAGAAAATAGATCTCAGTGAGATGCAAAAAGGGTTTTTGAACAGACACCAGCTTTTAACGTTTGCGCATTGTCAGAAATGTTTCGAAAACAGCTCCCCCATCATCATGGAATTATAGAATCATGAAGTTGGAAGGAGGCCATGAGACCATCCGGTCCAACCCCCTACTCCATGCAGGAATACAAATCAAAGGACACCGGCCAGGTGGTTCTCCAGATTTCTCTTGGATGCCTCCAGTGTTGGAGCGCTCGCCACTTTACCAGCTGTGGGGATTATGGGAGTTGTTGCCTGACAGCATCCAAAGCTCTAGGTCATTTCGGCTTCCCAGTTAGACCCCAATGTAATGTGTACTCAGTGGAAGACAGGAATGTTGTCTGGCATGAGGCTGGGAGCCTGCCAAAAACGTCTCTGCAGGAAAGCATGACTTCACCCGAGCCTCCTTCATCCCCAGTATCAAATTATTGAAATGGATTTCTTTTCTTTAAAAAAAAAAAAGAAGAAGAAGAAGAAGAAGAAGCAGCAAAGGAGAATGAAAAGCCAGGCACTCCCCTCCCCAACTGATGTCCTTCAAGACCCACAGAGTCAGCAAAGATCCTGGCAGCCGCCCGTCTGCATGGCCAAGCTGTTGATCCAGCTTTTATCACTGTTTATTAATTTTTCCCGGATTGTTTCCTTTTTCACTCCCTCGTTTTCCTGAAAGATCTTGTTGGCAGATAGCTTAAAATAAACCCAAGGGCAAAAGGTTTTGCTCGGGGGAAGCAGGAAGCTTCTCCGTATTATCCTTGACTCCCCAACCACCCACCCCACCCCACTGGTCCTGCTGTGTGCGCAGGGGATCAGCCCTGGTCTCGGCAGGCTCCCCTCTCTCTGTAAACCTGGACGAACCTCCTTCGGTTATGGGCAGGCCGAAAGAGGAGGAGGAGAGAGAGAGAAGCCGAGTCAGGGATCTGAAGGGAAGGGTGGGTGAGTTGCGTGTGGAATTTGAGCGTTATTAAGAACAGATGAGAAGCAGGTCCCGGGCCAGGGAAGGTGAAGGTTTATGGAGCACAGTTAAATGGCCGAATTCAGGAAGGCAAGCCAAGGAGAAGCCACTGGCCAGGAGCCACGGCAGGGACACAGTTGGGCATGCAGTGACCAAAATGTGAGCATCTTACGTCGGCAAACCACAACACTTCCCTTGCGCAGCCCGGAATCTCTGGAGCAGTTCTGTAAACCAACCTCGGAAAAACTCGGCTCATGGCTTCGGCTCTGAAACCCCAGCCAGGAAAACCAGGTTTCGCTGCTGCCGCCGCCGCCTCCTCCTCACAAACCCAGCCATTGAGTTTTCTCCAAAAGGACCAGGGCTGCCTCACTCAAAGGGAGCAGAGCCTTTGCTTTCTCCCTGGGGCTGAATGTTCCAGGGAGAGCAGTGGGAAGCTAGGGAGCAAGCCTGACCCACAACGACTCTCCTCCACCCAGAGCTCAATGAGGACAATGAGGGCAGAGCATGCCTAGCTTTGAGACTCTGTGATGCCCTGGAGGATGACAACACAAGGATGCCAAAGTCTTACTCAGTCACAGACTTGGAGGAAAAGTCCATCGCAGGTTACAAACCATGATGGAGATGTGTAATCTGCACGCTTAAAACCGGGGTACTTCAAGGGCCAGATGCAGGGGAGTGGTGGTATCAAGAGACAGAGATCTAGTCTTGTGCACTCTCAGATGCATTTGGTGAGGCCACTGTGAGTTACAGGAAGCTGGACTAGGTGGGCCTTTGGCCTGATCCAGAAGGGCTTTTTTTATGTTCTTATGTTCTTACAGATGCTTGATGGCAGAGCAAATTCACCTAAAGGCCATATGTCCAAGAGGATCTATTGATTATTTTCAGGCCAGTGTTCAGAACTAAGTCATTGATTCACTTCCCCTTCCACATTTGTTGGGGGGAGGGGGGAAGTAGGGCAGGATTGGGCCCTCTCTTGCCACCCTATCCCTACATTTTCAGAGGAAAGGGACACGGTCGGGACCATTGACACGCGTGCAACACTTCCGTTGCTCAAGTTCATTCTTTCTCCCCTGGTTGGAAACGCACCAACCCTACTTTTCATGGCAGATCCTGCAGAAAAGCTGACCCTGGCAGTCCGTTGCTTTTTCCATAGTGGCATCAATACACGAAGGCACGAATAAAGTAAAATCAGGCTCTGTTGTAGCCTTCAATGTTTGGTTTTGCTCCTTGTGCTCGGAATCTGGAATTCAGGTAGCAGCTCAAGAGAAGCCTCTTTCTGCATTTTGGAAAACAGATACCAGATGTTGAAAGAAAAGGAACGTCTTATGTCTCCCGCCGTGGCTGAGGGGGCTGGTCATCACCGTTTTTTGAGCTTCAACCCAAATAATGCTGATGCAGGAAAGTGATGCAAGAAGTCTTTTCTTGCAAACATCACTGGAGCGATAGGAGAAAATCATCCTCAAGCCTCGTCCTTTCCAAGATTGTGGTCATTGTCTCCTCTGGGGAACCATTTCACGTGGGGGAAAGTAAAGTGCAAGTAAAGATTTAGACACAGTCTAGAGTAAAGTGGTGGCTCAGTGGACTTAGGCTTCCAAAAACTGTCAGCTGCAAAGCCAGCAGCTGGGCAGTTCGAATCCTGGGTGCCACGCAGTGCAGTGAGCTCCCGCTGTTCACCCCAGCTCCTGCCAACCGAGCAGTTTGAAAGCATGTCAATGCAAGCAGATAAATAGGCACCACCATAAAAAACGGGAAGGTAAAAGTGTGTTTCTTTGCAGCCATGTCGGCCACACAGCCACGGAATTGCACAACACTGGCTCTTCGGCTTGAATAAGGAGTTGAGCACCTCCCCTGGAGTTGGACATGACTAGCATGCATATCCGGGGTGCAGTGGGGACCTTTACCTTTGCTACAGTAAAAATTGTTTGGTCAAATTC
Organism: Phrynocephalus versicolor; assembly: GCA_023846285.1. Taxonomy (NCBI): domain Eukaryota; kingdom Metazoa; phylum Chordata; class Lepidosauria; order Squamata; family Agamidae; genus Phrynocephalus; species Phrynocephalus versicolor. The sequence goes on from JAHTLZ010000327.1 coordinate 21,019,637, forward strand.
AAGCAACAGAGTTGGGGGAGAGAAAGGAAAACGGACCCAAACTTTTCCCAATTTGTTTTGTTTTGGAATTTGTTTTTAATGTGTTTTGATTAGTTCTGGGAGCAAAACAATTTGAATGCTGGTGATTTGCAATGCTTCTTTGGGTCAGAGGTGATGAGCTGATGGCTCCAGGCTTCATAGCTGGAAACCAGCAAGAATTTCTGGGGGTTTTGTTATCCAGAATTATGGCGAGGTCTTTTTTTGGCTGCAAAGATGGTTTTCTCTCTTAATTCTTCTTTTTTTAAAAAAAACACAGCAAAGGAACCTTGCGGGCAAAGCAGTTTCTTTTTGTTTGTCTTTCTTTTAAAAAAATGCAAAACTTGGATTCTTGGGTTATTGATGTTGTTGCTTGTATCCTTAAACGCACTTTCCTGGATGCTGTGGTTCATTTGCTGGGCTCAGAAGGGAGGAGGCAGCCTCTCACCGCTGTCCTGGTTGGCATCTGGCATGGCCAGGCGGAAGGCACACACACACACACACAGAGAGAGAGAGAGAGAGAGAGAGAGAGAGAGAGAGAGCCATGCCCGGTGGTCTTGGTTTTGCTGACTGTTTGAATTAGGGAAGCAAGTGGAGATGTCAGAACCCCGGCAGCGCCAAAGCCCCGTCTGTCTGTCTGTCTGTCTGTCTGTCTGTCTGTCTGTCTGTCTCTCTCTCTCTCTCTCTCTCTCTGTATGTGTGCATGTGTGTGTGTGTATTTGCCTTGGTCGAAATATGAAACCAGAAGAGGCTGCGTTAAACCTATGGAGAACCAAAACAAAATTCTTTGCTGAATGGTTGAATGGGCGAGAGTGTCTCTCACTGGGACAAACTTCTAATGGGACCATCACTGGTAGGAGAATGATGGGAAGAACGACAGAGGGAGTAGGGATTAGGCATCTCTTCTTTACCCCAAGAAGTGGACGATTTCCTGTATTCTGGAACTATCGTTTGTCTCCTAGCACCACCATATTTGAGATCCAGAAAATTAGGTCACAGGTTTACACGCCTGTGCCCAGCACGCCAGAAACAGGTTCTTAATCAAGTAGATCTTTTTTTTTTTTTGGTGTGTTGTTTCATCAGAAGAACAACCGTTCCAGTGTGTGAAACATGGCAGCGGAAACCAATAGGTCCTGGGACAGGACTCAGAGGGCGAATTTAAGCCACGAGAAGGCCTGACGGGTGGGTGTATTGTGTGGTCCTCTTACTTCACTCACCTGCTTTTGTGTCAGCTCGCAGGCATGGGGTGAGCAGCCAGGTGTGGGATAGAAGACAGAGTGTAGGAATAAGAATGAGGTGTCCTGGGTTCAAATCCCTCCTTGGCCATGGGAACAACTCAAATACCTTGGTAATTCAAAAAACCAAAACCAAAAAAACCCTCAAATAAGAGCAACTGGAAGGTGTGCTGTGAATGGACACAGCCCTTTCCAATTAGAGGGGCACCACACCTAGTTAGATTTGTTTTTTCCCCCACATAAAATGGCAGCCACTCTCCTAGTCCTCCTTCATCTGGAGCTGAGTGAGCACATCTCTCGGCTTCTTTTATTCTAGATGTTTCTCTTGCTCAAGATCCCCCTCACTCAGCACCTTTCAGGCGGTTCCCTCCTGTCCAGCCAAGGCAGCTCTTTCTTCTCTTTTCTCTGACTCAGTTGTCGTTTTGTGTGTGTGTGTGTGTGTGTGTGTGTGACGTTGTGTCCCTGCCCGCTGGCTCCCTGGCGTCTCTTGCGCGGAGTCTTAAATGGCTGAGGAGGCTTTTAAAGCCCTGCGGAGAAGGCCTGAAGCTCTGGAATTTCCTGTTGTGCATCAGGCAGTAACAAAGCCAGGAGAGAAGAGAAAAGAGAGAGGGGGGACAGAGCAAGGAGGACTGAAAGAAAATATTCAGATGGCTTTCTTCCCGGTTTTCATGCTTTTCTTTTAAAAAAAAATCCTTCTGGAAAACTTCATGCAGGAAAAGAGAGAGCGAGAGAGCGGCCTTGGCACAGATCTGAGTGTAAAAGACTCAAGCAGAGGGAGGCTGAGCGGCCTCCTTAATGCAAAACACTTATATTGGTGCCTTCTTGAAAGTTGTGTTGCCGAGGCTCAAAGATGTTACTGGCAAGGGTACTAATAAGATGTGGCAGTGTGTCTGTGAAGATTCTCAGCCATCCAGGTGAGGTTATCTGGAAGTTGAGTCATGGCAACTGGACTTATTTACTTTTCTTGAGAGATCGAAGCGTTTTGGTACCCCTCCGAACAGCTTCGTCAGTCTGACTGATGGAGCTGCTTGAATGAGTAGTGAAATGTTTCGATCTCTCAAGAAAAGAAGATAAGTCCCGTTGCCATGACTCCTCTTCCAGAAGATGTGAAAATGGCACTTCAACTTGTGTCTGCCAGAGCTTGGGAGGGGTACAGGTAGTGGCCGCTGCCGTTTCTTCCCCTCTCTTCTGTACTGGTTGGGCCTTGTCTAGATTCCTGGGTCCAGTTTATATGGTATTCCCCCTCCCTTGTTCTTCCTTGTATTGTTCTGGACAGATTCCTGGAGGAGAAGTCCATCCCAGGTGTCAAACCATGATGGAGATGTATCATCTCCAGGCTTAAAACCAGGGTACTTCAAGGGCCAGATGCAGGGGAAGTGGTATCAGGAGACAGATCTAATATTGTGCACTCCCAGGAGCATTTGGTGGGGCCACTGTGAGATCCAGGAAGGTGGACTAGATGGACCCTTCTTGACCGGATCCAGCATGGCTCTTCTCATGTTCTTATGTATATACTTTGGTTCTTGGGTTGAGAGGGGGTTGGGCTCCCCTTGGGTGCTCTGCTGGATTCCCTGAAGCTTTCAAGGCTCATCATTGGCAGCTGTTCTTATTTTTTTTTTCCCTAGGAAGAAGATGATGACGGTCTTCCCAAGAAGAAGTGGCCCACGGTAGATGCTTCCTATTATGGTGGACGTGGTGTCGGGGGGATCAAGAGAATGGAGGTAGGTGAACCCCATTACCCAGGCTTGTGGAAGGTCTTGAACAGATCAAAGTGTTCAAGTAGAGCTTGCAAGTGATTATGGCTGTTAAACAAGAATAGATAATCGAGACATTGATAAATTCTGTTTGTGCTGTGTTAGGACATTCACAAAAAGAGCCCAATGAGTCCTAGTGAACAGCCTCTAAACTTGGCTTCCATGCACGAGTGTTTGCTGGTAACCACGGTGGAGCAGATGTCTTGTCTGGTTGCCTCCATCGGCAACGGTATACTGGCAGCCAGAGAGAATTAAAGCAACACAGCTGTCACATAGAAAGGACCAGATGCTGCAGCTCACCTAGCTGCCTGTTGGCCTGTTTCCCCACAACTTCAGCTCATAGTTTCAGGTGATGTGGCTTTTGGCTTCATGTAATTCACTGCTTGCATTAGCAGCTGGCACAGAGATGTGGGCATCCCGGGGTGGGCTGCCAGACCTCTTTTCCAGAATTTATCTCAGCCAGAAGTAGATGATTGCTCTAAGAGTAGTTTGGGTCTAGTAATTGCCACATCAAGGGGAAAAGTGTGATCTGCTTCTATCAGTGAACCTGTTTGTTATTTATGTATTTAAAGTAGTTATCTGCCCTCTTTTTCCTAAAGGATCCAAGGAGACTTGTAGTATTAAAAGACACCAAATTAAGAGCCAGATAATAAAATATTGCACTATTAAACTAGTATCATATTAAAATTTGCAATGAGAATAATATTAAATACCACAAAAGCAACACAGAATAAAATGCTTCCTTTTTTTAAAAAAAAAACTTGGTTTTTAATTTTCATTTTTCTTCGGTTTTATGTTGCATATAATCCCTCCTTGGAACTGCCAACTCTGGGCATGGGGGCAATGTGAGATAGGACTAAAAACAATAACAAGTTGGATCCCACCTAACTGCTGCTGATTCTGAGTCAGTGTATCTGCTGTTGTTTATTGTTTTAAATTGTTATTTCTTGGTTACAGTGTGGCAAACCACCCTGAGTGGCTTTGGCTGCTTGATGGGTGGTTTGTGGTGTACATCTTCTTTCTGCAGATATGGGGTCTGCTCCATCCATCCATCCATCCATCCATCCATCCATCCATCCATCTGTCCATCCATATGTACATCCACCCGCCCGCTCATACATATATACGTACATTAGTACATACATATATACGCCATCGTCCCATGGCTTGTGTCCATCATCCACAGATGCTTTTTGAAGGAGAGCAATGCCAAGAAGCCATGATGGCACATGTCCTTTGCCAGCTGAGTAGAGATTTTTTCAGTCAATAAGCTGGCCATAAGCGAGGAGGTTCCTGGGACCTCCTTGTAGAAGATGATCTGAAACTCCTCCTGCCCCCACCTGGATGAAAGCAAAAGATCGGATGCCCCGTGGATGGAACAGGTATTTTTAAGCTCACTTCTCTCCCCCTTCCTCCTTTTCAGGTTCGTTGGGGAGAAAAGGGTTCGACAGAAGAAGGAGCGAAGCTGGAAAAGGCCAAGAACGCCCGGGTCAAGATGCCGGAGCAGGAGTACGAATTCCCGGAGCCCCGGAGCCTTGGGAATCACATGCGGAGATCCACTTCACCACCCAAGTGGTACTCACCGATTAAGGTACACCCCCGAAAGATCTTTCCCTCCAACCGTTCACCCACGCATAAAATAAAAGTCCCAGCTGTCACAGCCAGGACAGAAATTCTTCCTTCTGTTTCTGCTCAGAAGCAGAAGAGCAAAAAACATGCTTGGGTTGAGGTAGGGCCCACGGCAGAGGCAGGGCGCATGGTATGCATGAAGGTGGGCCTGGGTTCAACCTCTAACATCAACCGATGGGCAACTCAGCCCGAAACCTTAAGAACATAATCAGAGCCATGCTGGGCCAGGCCTAAAGGGCTCTTCTGATGGCAATTTTAGTGTGATGATTTTAGTATAAGGTTTTTATTGTTGTTTTAATTACTTATTGTTGTTTGATGTTTTTAACTGTTTTAATTCTTTGATTGGAAGCCGCCCAGAGACCTTTGGGTAGTGAGCGGCATATAAGTTGTAAAAATAAATAAATAAATAAATAAATAAATAAATAAAGGCCCATCTAGTCCAGCTTCCTGAATCTCACAGTGGCCCCATCAGATGCGCCTGGGAGCGCACGAGACTAGATCTCTGTCTCCTGATACCACTCCCCTGCATCTGGCCCTTGAAGTACCCCGGTTTTAAGCCTGGAGATGACACACATCTCCATCATGGTTTGTGGTAACCTGTGATGGACTTTTCCTCCAGGAATCTGTCCAGTCCCCTTCTGAGGGCATCCAGGCCAGATGCCATCACATCCTCCTGTGGCAGGGAGTTCCACAGACTAACAGCACGCTGGCAACCTGGATGATCAAAGGCACATTCGTCTGATCCTGTTCTTTTGTGGAACTGCCAGCAACCTATGTTGGCATGTCTGAGGTCTGTTTTGGGGCCTTGCCTGGCCAAACCTTTGCACGTCTCAATCTGCACCTATCTCCGCCTGCATTCAAAAATTCAAAAACAGACTGCAAATCCTGTTCCGACATAGGACTTTCACTCAGAAAGATCTTAGCCTTGTTTCAAGGGACAGGATGATTGAGGAAGCCCCTGAAGGAAGCATGAAAGAGAGTCCCTGTTTTGCCAATGGATGCCTGCCATCCGTGTGTCATCTTTCAGATTTGCTTAAGTCATCTATGGATTTCAACTCCAGATTTGCATGTTGTATCCTCGTCCGATTTAAATCAGAGATAGATACAAATGGCTATCATTCCCAATTATTTTTTCTTTAATAAAGCGGGATAGAAGAGAACATTCCCCAACGTTTGGGAGGCCTTTGGCTCCAGTGAATCATTCCATCACTGTTAACTAACTGTATATTAATCTTCCTGCATATGTATGAACTCAGGTCTGGAATCTAGAGACTTGCTGAAAACTTTCAGCTAGCAATAAGATTGCAGAGATGCTTTTTTGGGTGGTAATTTTTTCAGTTACAGCTGTTCTAAAAATACTAATATTCTGGGCCAATAAAAGTGGGATCAGGTAGTCTGGCTAAGTAATGTAAACAAATTGTGTCCATATGGTTTTATTAGCATTGTATTATTTATTTTACTACTGCTGAGCCTGGGAGAGGGCTATGTTCTCTCCTGGCGGTCCTTGAGCCCTGCCGGTCTTGCTCACCCAAACATTGGGCTACTAAGATTTCAGGGTATATTTGCAAGCATGAGGACTGGAAACATGGCTCTCCGAAAGGAAAGGAAAAATCGCAATGCTCAGGAATCCGGATTCTTTGCCCAGAGGCACACTTTTTTGCATCGTCCGCATGGGTTCCCCCTGAATACAACCTGGCAGCCTGCTAGTCCCCTTGGTGGGGTCTAAGGCGGAGGTCACCAGGGCCCAAATCCTCAGGGCTTCCAGGCACACATGCATGCAGAGCTCGTAATGCCTCAGAGGTGCCCTCCATCTGCAAGACAGGGAACTCCCTGCTTCAGTTCTGTCCAGCACAGAACGTTGTAAGCAAAAGCAGATCCTGTTCCACCTTCTTGAGCAAAATCTGGTCTTAAAATCAAGCATAAGCTCGCCTTATAACAGCTGCGCGGAGCACAGGCGGTCTCTGCTCACCCTGCAAAATGTTTGGGGCGAGGCATCCACCCATGTTAGTTCTAACAATTAGGCGTCACCCTGTTTTCTAAGCCTGTGTTTTGATTTGCCTTTTGCATCTTGGGATCCGCAGTGACAGCATTTACTTCTGCAGGCCTTTCCCTCAACCAACTTCCCCCCCTTTTTTTTTTCAAATTTCTCCAAGCCTCTCACTGGTCCCTACTCCTAGGGAAAACATGGGGGTGCACATGGATCTTCCTTTGGGCAAGTTTTTTCTTCGGATCTTCCTAAAAGGGACCTCCATGTCAAAGAGCCATGACTGGAAGTAGAACTTCCGTGTTCGGAGGCAGTCTGTGGCTGATTACCTTCTCCGCCGCATCAGGGCCACCTCTGGAAAAATAGGACCCTGTTGGCCCCTGAACTGGCAGGATTTGTCTCTTTTTGTAAGCCAGCCACTTGGCTAAGTCAGCAGCATCCAAGCCGTGTTTATTTTGTTTCCAGGGAAAGCTGGACGCCCTCTGGGTTCTGCTGAGGAAAGGCTACGACCGAGTATCTGTGATGCGACCACAGCCAGGAGATAAGGTATTTATTTATTTATTTATTTATTTATTTATTTATTTATTTATTTATTTGACTTGTATACCACGCCATCAGGCAACAAAGGCCACTCTGGGCAGTTGCACCTTCTCTCTCTCTCTCTCTCTCTCTCTCTCTCTCTCTCTCTTTTTCCGAAATGTTGGTCTACATATCTCTAATGCCAGGAAAGGGAGTCCATGTTCCATGACCCTAAATTGATCCATTGGAGATTTTTTTTTGGGGGGGGTGTCCCCTGCCTTCCCCCCCACCTCCTCCCTGCCTGACATTTGGGTATCTCCACCCACCCCCTATGTGCCACTTGCCTTCGCATGGGGAAGAGAAGTGGCCCAGTTTGAGAAAATTCTGGATTCTTCCATCAGTGGGATGGGCTGGTGACTTTTCTGCAGTGGGCTTCTCCTTACCTTAATGAGCCCAAAGGGGTTTGTGGAAATGAAGGCTTGCTAATATTTAAAAACCACAATAAATGTGGGGTGGCTGATCGTGCGGCTTGGGACTTTTGCCACACTCTTGCTGCAACCATTGTTTGGAAATCAACTTAAGGAGGTATGGTCGTCTGGATTCCTGCCTGGGGCACAACTGGCTCCTTGGAACTTCCCTGTGCAAAGATTCCCATTTCTCTACCTTGTTTTGTCTTTGAAAGCTGGGTAACAGTCTGCGCGCGAGGCTGGCAGCTGGGCAGGGTGAGGGAGCAGACCCAATCTCAAAGCAATGCAACCACCTCGGATGGTGCTGGGGCAACGTTGGCCATTCTTTCTAGGCAAGCCAAGTTTCTGGAGGGTGTGCTTGGGGCTTCTCTCCGCTCTGGTTAGCTGGTGGCTTGCTTGCTTATTCATTCATTTGATTGATAGATTGACTCATTGATTTCTATACTGCCCATCTAGCTGCAGGGTCATTTAAAGGCAACGTCATCGGATTGCTTTGCTACTGAGACAGTCCTCTTCCTTTTGTCCAGCTGTCTAGTCAAGGAGGAGTTCTGGCTGGCTTTTGAAATGCAACAAAAACCGCATCCTTTTGTCTTTCTGGGGAAGGAAGAGATGTTTTTGTTTCCAGCCTGGGTCCCTTTGTGTTCTGCGCACCCCCCTGTCCCCTCATTGTCTGCCTCTCCTCCCCACCGCGAGGCTTTTCATCCTGGCACTCAGGCCTGTCAAAAAGCTGAGCTCCTTGTCCATAGCAGACGTCTGACCCCTGCTCCCTCACTGGACATCAGCCTCAAGGCAGAAGATTCTGCATCTGGAAGGGGGCAGCATGAAAACATTCGCAGATTTGCCCCCTCTGGCTACTAGGGATCCAGACACAAATATTTCCACCTCTGCATTAATCATATTATTTTAAGGACATGGAGAATGAAGCAGCTGACGATGATAAAATAAACAGCAGAGAGAGAGAGAGAGAGAGAGAGAGAGAGAGAGATGGGGCACCTTCAAAGGGAAACCTGTGAGCGCTTCAAAAGTGCCACAAAAATGCTGCCTGCCTTTGAACCCGCGACACGTGTGCCGTGCAGGCCATGACACAAAGTTTCCACTGATGTAAACATGAGCCTACAGCGAGAGGAGCTGCAACCCTTTTCTGCAGGAAGAGGGGGCCTGAGGCAGCTCTGGCGGGATCGGCTGCCTCGGAAAAAAGGCAGAGATCAGGTTTCCATTTGGAGGAGGCAAACCCTACGGTTGCCCGTAATTTCCCCTTTTATAGGAGGAGGCAGGCAGCAGTGGAAGCCTGTTAGAGGTGGAAACGTGTGGCCCCAGTGCGGGGTGCCAGTCCGTGGTGAAATGCTCAGGCGAGGGCTCTCCTTCCCTTCCGTTCTCCATCCTCTGGTGCTCCAAGTCAGGGCCAGCTTGCCCCAATCTGGTTGGAAAGCTGGCCGGGTCTGGCTTTTACTTTTTATCATGCAGCTGGACACCCAATAGGCGGTGGAATTAAAAATAGTGCAGTTGCAGAAAGTGCAGTTGGAGAAAGAGAAAGGGTGAAAAATAGAGAGGTTCTGTGCATCTGCTCATTAAGAACTTAAACAACAGGGTCATATAATGTTCTCTGTATAAAAGGGTAGGGAGGAGAGAATTTCCATACCTCAGTCCACCTGCTTACATCATATTAAAATAATTTTTTTCCGGTGGGGTACCTCTCTGGTTGGTGTTTCCATCTGTTGTGAAGCCCTGTAGCCCCTCTGGACTGCGAGAGAGAACAGATGCTAAAGTAACACCAAGAGGGGAAGGTGTTTGTGCTGTCCGAAAACCAGGGCTGGGCGTGTGTCTGGAGAGGGTTCTGGCAACCTCCATCACCCACGCCCAGCCAGCCCTTGCTGCGTTGACTGCAAATGATCGGAGCGACGTCTAGTCCAAGGCAAAGGTCCCAAGTTGGGCAAAGTTGCAAGGCGCAAGTAAAAGGGTCTTGCATGCTTCCTATGAAAGAGGCAGCAACGAGCCCTCTCCTTAAATCAATTTCGTCATTCTTTTTTTGTAAGTTTTAAAACACTTTCCATAACCCCCCCCCCAAGAGCAAAACTGCAGAATTTGGAGGGCGTCAATATTTCTCCATCATGTTATGCTGTGTCTTTCAACTTGGAGATTTTCCTTTTTTTTTCTTTTTTCTTTTTTTGCAAAGAGAAGGGCAAAACCTATTTCTTGAGTGGCTTTTGGATGGGCCAAAGAGATGGTGCCTTCTCTCATTCTCCCAGCATCCAACTTGGAAGATGGCTGGCAAAGGATACCAATAGGTCCATCTGCTTCCAATCATGACCCCTGGAAGTGGTGGTGGTGGTGGTGTGTGTGTGGTGGTGGTGGGGCTGTCACCAGAAAGGCCTGAAGTCTCCCCCTTGGATGATGCCGAGACATTATTTGCAAAGATAAGGGTTTTGTTGTTGTATTTGAGATAGTAAGGTCTGAGTGGGGGATGTCCCCCCACCCCAAACTTTATGTAGGTACTTCCCCAAGAAAATATACCTCCACACCCTTGTACTCCTATAGAACAAGCTCAGTAAAAGGGGAGCTTTTAATTAGAATGGCCCCCACTTGTGGTATTTTATAGGTGTGGCTTGCATTTCCATTAAAAACGCTGTTTTTTTCAGGAATTTACTAGCCAACCATAGAAATGTGTTTTGAGTCAAAATTTAGCCTTCAGGGGCTCTTAAAGTTGTCGAAAATCTCAATTTAATTCTCCCCTTGCTGCTTAATTTAATTTTTTTTCTTAAACCTAGTGCAAAAATGTGACCTAGAGGAAGCTTCACAGTTAATGATGGTGGGGAACCCATAGGATGTTAGGTATTTATTTACTCCCTGAATGTTACGTACAGGGCAGTCCAGAATGGGTCTACTTGGAAGCAAGCCCTCAGAGCTCATCTGTTTGGCGACAGGCAGAGACAATCGGGTTTGGTTCAATGCTAGTTCTTCCAGTGGTTCTTTTTTAAAATTTTATTGGGTTGGGGGAATCTGCCTAGCATTTAGAATACACGCCACAGAGTTCTCGCTTTGTCCCACTATTAATTTTTCCCCTTACCTGGAATTCCTCAAGATTCATTCTTATTTTGCAAGGGCAAAAAGTAGCAACAGGCTTATAAAAACAGCTTTAGTCTGTGTTGAAAGAATGCAATATAGCTTCTACATCTCTTGTAGCAATAAATAAGGAAACACAGTAACGCTTGTGACAAAACAATCCATAGTCTTTGCAGAAACGTCTTTTAATATGCATATTTACTGCAATTAAGTATCCAGTGGATTCCAAGCTAGTTTCTGCTTCCTACAGATGTAGCCATGTCAGACTTCACAGGTATAGAAAACACAAAGACTCAGCCTAACTTACTCAGGAAATACAGAGTTTTGGCAGGCATTGGCATCAGGGCTGTATGCATCTCTTCCCAGCCATACAGACTGGGACCAGCGAATGCTCTAACTCAACGGTGACGATTCTTACACATTGAAGTATAAGTTGTTATCATGTGCCCTCAAGTTGCCTCTCACTTACTGTGACCTGATGAATGTTAGATCTCCAAAAAGTCCTGTCCTCGACATCTCGGCTGCCCATTTGAAACACGAAACTTGTGGCTTCCTTTAGGGAGTAAGTTCGTCTGATGTTGGTCTTCTTCTTTTCCCTCTGCCTTCCGTCTGTCCCTTCCTTATTGTCTGTTCTGGAAAACCCTGCCCTTCTCATGAGGTACCCAGAGTAGGGCAGCCTCGGTTCAACTTATTTGCCTTCAGAGACCGTTCAGGTTTGACTTGATCTTTTCTAGCTGTCTACCACACCCACAAAGTTCTCCTCCAGCACCATGTTTCAAATGAATCAGTCTTAATAATAATAATAATAATAATAATAATAATAATAATAATAATAATA
>JAHTLZ010000327.1:21031147-21048853 GCA_023846285.1 Phrynocephalus versicolor
AATAATAATAATAATAATAATAATAATAATAATAATAATAATAATAAGCAGCAGCAGCAGCAGCAGCCGCAGCCGCAGCAGCAGCAGCAGCCGCAGCCGCAGCAGCAGCAGCAGCAGCTTTGGAGTTTGTGCCAGGGGAATACAGTAGCTTAAAATGGGGAATACAGTAGCGTGCTTTTGTATGATTGTGAGGAAGGCAGTGATCAGATGACCCAGTTCTAGTAAGAACTATCAGGAGATAACTTTAAGACCTCAGCTTATTCTCCTTGTTTTGGAGCTCTTTGTTTTTAAAAGAGGAGAAACTCTGCTGGAATCTGGGCAAATGTCCAGACTCAAATGTCGCTGGGACCTCTGCTAGTCTGAGAATAGAACCCATGGGGTTTGGGATGGCCAAACCTCTCTATTTAAGTCCTAGCCCGTGGCCTGTGTTTCATCAAGTAAAGAACATACGCTCAAGTCCAACATGAGCATAAACCTTGCATCCTAACGTAGTCCAAGTGCATTGTTTTTAGGAAAGGCCATGATGCCATGAAAATATTCTGAAATACTTGTTAGGATTTAAGCAAGTCGTGGGAAGAAACAGGGCCATGCTGTAACTCAGGTGTCGGGAACCACTCTGTTTATTCGGTTGCGGAGCCAAGGGCCCTGCTGTCCACGAATCCCTGTGAGACAGAGGTTCCAACTTTCCAATCATTTCTGTGCATTTGCACATGGTTAAATGAAGCTATTAGGAGGCTCTTTTACTGCCTGAACTAAAATTATGTGTGCACGCAGGTGTATATAGACCCATAGCGAATATAAGTCACAACTTATAACTCCAGAGGCCTCGACTCCACTCTAATATACCTTGCAGTTAATAATCACAATGTCTAAGGAATTATATTTCAAGTATTTAGTACTAGATCGGTGAGACCTTTCCGTTTGTTCCTTTTAAAAATATTAAATTCATAGACTAAGAACTTATGAGCAGTCTCCATCAATGTAGTGGGTAAAGCATGATGGTCAAAGGTCAGATTCCTACCAATTAAAGGTTTTGGTTTTTTTTTTCCCTTCCATTTCCAGGATGCTTGCAACTTAATCTCATTTTGTGTGAGCTGCAGCCACCCTGACATTGAAAAGGAAGTCTTTAATCAGGGGAAATCTGCCACTGACAATGACCCCCATTCTGCTGGTAGAGACACACACAGCAGGATCCAGGCCATAGTTTTCCAGAGTTTACCCAAAACCTCCAAGTTTTCATTTTTTGTCAATGTAAGCAACAAAGCTCAGAAGAGCAAACCTGAGGAAAAACAGCTTACAAGAGCCAAATGTCACCATTATTATCTATTACGAATCAAGGTGTTATTAGTTAGTGTTATTAGTCCAATAGCAGCAAGTTGTGAGTGGTAGCCAGGAGGAGTTCTGGGGAATCTTAGAATATATTTTTCTACCAATATCAGCAAGGTTGCAGTTGTATCGATACGCTGCATTCTACAGAGTTGGACCATTGGTCTACTTACACATATTTTCCCATTTTTAAGATGCCCTCATGTATAAGACAACCCCCACTTTTCTAACCCAAAATTATAGTTTCACAACCACGTGATTCTCTCCTCAGCTTATTTCTGTGTATAAGATGACCAGTCTAATAATTTTAGCCAAAACATTGTCTTGTACAGTACATGGGAAAACACTGTACTTCAGTTGGGTCATCCGATGTTCTTGGACTATAATAGACTGTCGACTGCTTTGCTAGGGGTTTGGTTCAGGGAATTTTAATGCAATAACATCTGCCCCCCCCCCACACACACACCCAAATTAGGAGCCATTTCTACTTTCTTTGCCCTACCTGGAGATGCAGGAGAGGGATGTCAAATTTCACTATACAGAGAAACTATACTTTCTCTGGTCAGCGGAAGCCCGTTTGCTAAATCCTAAGAACTTATGTTGGTCCAACTGGACCGTGGCGACCTCCTGGTGCATTCCAGCTTCCTAGGCAGACGACTTGCAGTGGTGGCTGCCAAGGATGGACAAGAGGGATCTTCCCGGTTCCCCTTGAGGATGCCAGGGACTGAACTCTTGGAAAACTCCGAGGCCGTCACCTGGAAAGGCACCTGCTCTAGAACTCGGCTCCAGCCCTTTTGTTCAGCAGAGAATAAGGCATATGTAAGTAAGGGGGAGGCGCAACGACAAATACCATCTGTTATCCCTCAGGGAAAAATAAATTGGAAGTGTGTCCCGGAACATAGGAGAACCATCTGGCTTAAGAATGTAAGCTAATGGTTCGCAGTGGGCACAGCATTTCTATTTAGAAGAGCTTTGGATAAAAACCAGATCATGCTACTGATGGCCAGCTTATGGCTCTGTGTTTGCTGGCAACTCGCTTCCAGTTTTCAGAGGGTCCCCCCCCCCACACACACACTTTCTTTAACCTAGAACTGCAACTTTATTTTTGCACACAAAACATGCTTTGCCCCATTAAAAAGGGTGCATTCCTGGTGGCGGCAGGTCTCCTTAGGAGGGTTTCTCTCTGCTTCACGACGCTACCATGCCCTTCCCTCTGGCTATGACTCTTACTCCACCTGTTGATACTTCTCCTTTTGCACTCTGCTTATGGTCAACCTCCCTTTAATCAGACAGGCTTGGGAAGACTGGGAGTCCAGATACGCACTGTTTCCCTGGAGCTCTGTAGTGTCCTACTGCCAAATTTGATCTTCAGCTTTTTGGAATGGTGGCAAGCCCAAACGCCAAGAGAAGAGCCAGGATGCTGAGCCTTTTCTGTGTTTCTGAGAATTGGCAGGGTGTCTACCTCTTAAACAACAACAGGCCAGAGGCTGGAATACCACCAAACAGCTTTACAATCTGTTTTAGGTTTTAGCAAGTTTGGTCCTTCAAACGCTTCTTTCAGAATTGCTTGTAACCAACCTATGTTCGTAAAAAAGCACTTTACTGGCATGGCATTAATTTTACTGGCTACAGATGGTGAGAGTTAGCCTCCAAGACCTCTAAAGGACACTAGTTTTAGGAATTTAAGAAATAACTGTATGTTTAAGTAGCAAGGAGTACCGCAGGCACTGGTCCTACGGTAGTTTTGTTTTGTTAGGTAGGAGAGAGGCTATAAAGGCATTTGAAGTAGCTTCAGAATATTGGGTTTATATAAAAATAAGCATGCAGTGCATAAATAAAGGAAAGAAAAGAAACAAATAAACAAAAGACAATGAGCCAACAGGGAACTCTTCTGATGCCTGGGCATCAGATATCCAGAAATAACTCTTTCGTTCCTGGCCACCAAATTATGTGGCTTTGTGCAATCCCACGGTTGCTGTTTGTGCACACCAGTAGTTGCCTGCTGCAGGCAAGCTTTCGGACCTATGTTGCTCCATGCAGAGGCTTGCTCAGGTCCCATCAGCTGTTCTATAGCGCTCCTGGCATCGACAGGGCAGCCTCCGTCCTTGTTTCAAAGGATTGGCTTCAAAGTGATCTCACAGCTGATTTAGAGGACAAGGCATGAAATGATTCTCATAAGATCCCTTGCAGATAATCAACTCCTGAGGTGGGGGAGGGTGATCTGTCCTAATGACAAGTGCCCACAGTTACGGTTAAGATTTCTCCTGCGAAACCTCTTATGTTTGCAAACTAGCGATTCCTTCCTTCCTCCTCCAGTGCACCCAAGCAGTATCTTTTCTCTCTCTCTCTCTCTGCAAGTCGCTGTTGGACCAGATCCTAAAACATCAGCAAACGGAAGCTTCCCATGAGCAGTGGAGTGTGTAAAAGGCCAGCAAAGCGGGATTAGCACCACGTTCTAGTTTAATTTGTTTTTTCCGTCAAGGATCTAAGTGCTGATCCTTTCAGATTTCCTCTCCCATTCCACACACACACACACACACACACACGCACACACACACGCACACACACACACACACACACACTGTGGTAGTTCATTTGCGGCATGATGTGCTTTGAGTGATAACGTCCCAAATGATGGAGGGGATGTTAATCCGTGGTGGTGCCGATGCTTTGCACGCAGGAGGTTCAATCCGTGAAGGCACTTAAATTGTCTAGTTGTTAAACAACTAAAAGTTGAAGGCTGTCCAACAGGATCTGGTCCAACTTGTACCAAGGGTTGATCCCATCTTTCACCTTGGCGGTGCTCTTAGTGGCCCCAGAGGGAGAGAACCAGCACCCATATGGGCTGATGGCCGTGGGGCAGGGTGCCTACAAACCTTGCCCACCCCTCCTCCTGCCCTTGTGGCCATTACCCGCCTTGGGGGGCTGATTGAGTAGGGGAAAGTGTGAGGCCTCTGGTGTGTTGGTCCCTCCTTCCAATGCTTTGGGTCTTTGTCTTTTGTCTTCCAGGGTCGCTGCATCAACTTCACCCGAGTAAAGACTTCTCAGGCGCCCCCCAAGTATCCGCTCAACAACACCTATCACCCTCCACCTCCGCCCCCGGCCCCCATTTACAACCCACCACCCCCGGCCCCCGTCTACACCCCGCCACCCCCGAGCTCACCGACGCCCCCCACCCCCTCCCCACCTTCCGTGCTGCCCCCGCTGCCCCCACCCCCTCATGCACCCCCTCCCAGCCGGGCCCCACCCCCTTCCCGGCCCCCTCCCCGCCCATCCGTTTAGAAAGACCCCCCACCTGACTCTCTCTCCCCCCACCCCACTCCCTCATTTCTCATGCCCGCCTGGTCCAGCAGCCCTGTGCCCTTGACCCTGGGGAGGAGGGGACCCTCTTTGTAACCTCCCAAAGGATGTGATGAGCAAGCCACTTCTTAAATTGGAAGCAAGCCCCCCCCTCCCCGCCTCTCCAGCGGACTGGGATGCCAAATGACTTGGACACTTGCAAAGGAGCTTGGTCATTTATGACTCGATTAAGAACGGGACAGGAAGGGGAGAAAGCTACAACCCATCAAAGGTCACTCAGGACTGGTGTCCCTGGAAGGTGCCTCTTCCTGCCCAACCCTCTGCATTTCTGTTCGGGTGGAGCCACCTGGAGCGCCACCACAGGGCCTACCGCGTGTCCTGCGCTGTTGCCTCCAGTCCCTACTGAGAACAAACCCTTCCTTTCTCAAGAAAGCAGGTGCCTGAGGAGGAGAGGCACAACACGGACCTCGGACCCGGGGCCAGCTGGCTGAAAAGTGGCTCCGCATCTGCCTGCTTTGTGTTGGTGACCCGGCCACAAGGCAGGCAGCGGATGAAATGAATAACAGATGGACCGATGGCTTGGTACCGAGAGGACGACGGGATGCTCTGAAAAAGGGACCCAGAGCCCTCAGCGCTTGGCTGGTTGAAGAGAGTGAAGCGAAACGGGTTGGTCAGCCTCAGCCACCTTCTCAAGAGGCAGAAGAAGGTTGTGGGGAACCAAGGGGGAAGTGCCGTGGGAGTGTGCACCACCAGAGGTACGCTGGCCTTAACCTGCCCGACAGACTGGAGGGTGGGGTGGGGTGGGGTGGAGGGGAGAGCACTCCCCAAACACTTGCAAGCACCAAGGAGGGGCTGGGTTTGGTTGGTGACCTTCAGTCCACCCAAGAAGAGGCCCCTTTTAGAAACACGTGGCCATTTGGGTGAAGCTCAGGAACCCATTTTCTGTGGGATGCCCGGGGAGATGACCCATAAGGACGGTGGTGGTGTGTGTGGAGCGAGATAAGCTGAAGTGACCTGACCTACTTTGGAGAAGTGAAAATAAGCCTTCGAGTAATTATTTTTCCAGATCTTCACAGTCCTTTTTCCCCCACATGTCAATGTGGACACAAGTAGACCTTTTTCTCCCCCAGGAGGTCTGCAGGGGATGAATTTGTGAAGGAAGCCGAGATGCAAAAAAGTTTGTTTTTCAAGATGTCTCTCTAAATACCTGAAAGTTGGCCTGTCCCACCTGGTAGGACGTCTCAAGTTTCAGCCAAGGTGTGTTTGGAACTGGAAGGCAGGAGAGACAGACAGACAGACAGACAGAGAGGGAATCCTGGCTAGACATTTCACCTCTGCTACTGACGTCCTGAAGGACTAGAGCCATGTCACCCTCCGCTTCTGTATTCCTGTCTGTAAAATGGGGATCCTTGTGAACGTCAAGGTAGAGAGCAGCGGTTCAGGAGGTGAATATAGGTTGTTAAGGAGGTGAAATTAGGGGTCCTTGACTGAGTGATATTATTTTGGAGCAGCACCACACCATTCGATTCAGCAGAGGCACTTTTTACTAGGGGAAATGCTGTGTGGGCTTCGGTGCGTTGTGAGATCCTACCCCCCACCCCCGCTTGAAAGAGCAATGCAGGCACAGCCTCGGGGAGTCCACCTACCTGCCTCTTGGCCCAGCAATTGTCCATGGGGTTTCTGGGGCTGCTACCGTCACCACCAGATAGAGGCCCTTGGAGGGCAAGATGGAGGCGGACTCTGGGGAGGTGCCGTCACCAGCCAGATGCGAATCCTACTAGCCTCGAAGGCAAGTGGCCAGCAGGACTGCATTTCCCACGGGCCCAGTGGGCTACGAGGGTGAGGAACTCGGGCAGCGCTTTTGCCTAGAAGGGCAAGGCTTTGCTAATGCCAGCTTCTCGGGGTGGCACCCCTTGGGCTTTGCAGGGCCCTGGGCCCAAACCGGACCAAGGAATCTTCTCGCAAGATGCACTGGATGCATCGGCGCCTTCTCTGCTTTTTCTAAATGGGAGCTAACCTGCATTTCCCCTCCCCTTATTGGGTCCACGTTGTAACTGGACGGAGCAAAGGCCCAAGAATTTGGCTTGGCCACACAGATGCTGGAAGTAGGGGGGATTGCTTACATCCCACCAAAGCAAACTTCCCCCCACCACCACCACCACCTTGTGATTCCTGGGTTCCATTTCCTGCCAATGTCGTCTAGCTTTTCAAAGTCCTTTTGTGTCACTTTTGTAGCCAACATTTTCGTTATTATGCTTAATGCCTTTGTGGGAGTGCAATAAATGCCCTCTCTGGCAAGACCTGCCTCTTTTCAAAGAGGAAAGGGGTGTGTTCCAGTCCAAGTGGAGCACCCGGAGCGTCCAAGGCATTTCAGTGGCTTTCATGGTGCCAAGCCGGCTTCTCATGTTAAGAGAATCCTAATGTGACTTAAGAAGGAACTGACTTGGGCTGGCTTGTGTGCCCCCCGCGAAGCCTTGCCAGGTGGCTTCCTGGGCACAGAAGGTCACAGCCAGAGACGAAGGGCACAACAACATTATGGGTATTGCAACTGGGTATGTCATGGGGTTGTAGTTTTGGGCTGTTGCTGTTTTTGTGACGTGTTGTACACCGCTCAGAGTTCCCCTGGGGAAATCGGGTGGTCAATAAGTATAATAAATAAATAAATAAATAATAACAAGAATAAAACTGTAAAAAGGGGGCAATAGGCTGGGCCCACATGTGCCCTAGTAAGCACCCTTTTGTGTCTCAGGGTGGCACCAGCAGGCTTGGGGACCAGCAGCAGGTAGGGATGGCCTGGCAGGGACGGGCTTGGGTCGACCGATGGTGGTGGTGGTGGTGTGAGGATGTAGAGACCCAGCGCAGGCTGGCACGGAGGGGGCTTCGTCAGGTCGTAGCAGCAAAGAGCAGAAAAGCATGAGGCGACCGGCTTCCCCCGTGGGGAACGTGCCGTTTGTGGCACGAAGGCCAGGCTTTTTGATGGGTGGGACGCATGCCTTATTTTCTCTGGGAGGAGATCGGGTGGATTTTGAAAACAAAAAAAAAGTTTGGACTAGTTCGCAGAGGGTCACTTTCCTAGTCTCACCTGCTCCCCCGCCCCCGCCCCCGGAGTGAAGTCAGGTTCAAGATCATCGTAAGATCAGCTTTGCCAGGAGGCACGGGAGGGGTGTGTGTCAGTCAATCGAGACCTAGGATAGGCCTCCGCGGTTTTGCTGGGGTGGGGTGGGGAGACATTTTTAAAACCAAGAGTTTTCAGGTGGTGTCTCCTCTGCCAAATAAACAGTGAGGAGGAGGGTTTTCCACTTAGCGTGTCTAAGGGGTGGTCTTTTGACCATGACGGAGCCGCGAACAAGGAGAGGCATTGCTCACGTTCCAAAAACCAAGGTCCTGGGAAGCCATGTCGTTGACAGGGCTGTGGTGGTCTTCACAGGGCAGAGAGATACAACTCCCTTTAGTAGATTGGCCTCTGTCGCCTCCCTGCATCTCTCTATCCCCCCACCCCCGATCAAGGGGCACTTTGTCTGCAGGCAGAACAAAGCAGCCCTTGTGCAAGAGTAGAGGCGCCACTTGGGGCGCGTACAACACCCCCCCCTTTCCCACCGGACCTCCCTCCCTCCCACAAAGGGAGACACTGTCTGGGCTGTCAGGTTGGGGCCAGTTCCATCGTAGGGAGACTGTCCCCTTGTCAGGGAAGCGGCAGGTACAGCAGGCATGTCCAAACTTCGCCCCTCCTGATATTTTGGACCGCAAATCCCAGAATTCTAAGCTTAGACTAGCTTAGAATTCTGGGAGTTGCAGTCCAAAACATCAGGAGGGCCGAAGTTTGGGCATGCCGGAGGTACAGGATTGGGCCAGCAGGCAGCGGTTGAACCCAGTCCTACTAACAGAGGAGCCCAGGCCTCCACCCCCTTTGGCCAGCTGCACCAGGGAGGGAGGGAGGCGGGTTGGGAGCTGGGACAGGAGGGCCGTGTTAGCAAGGCTTGTACTCCCGAAAACGGGGAGGAAGCAAGATAAGCAGCCTAAAGGGGAGGAGGGGGGGGGCGCTGGGAGAGGGTTTTTCTCAATACAGATCACTAAAAGTGCCCCAAAGGTTTGGGATGAAAATTCCAACACTTTCCTTTCGGGTTTGCTCAGCCACGGTTGCAGAACAACCTCTGAAGAAAAATAAAACTGTCTCTTGTTTTGGGGGCAAGATCTGGTATTGTATTACCAATGAAATGGGTTTTTCCCTAAATGTCAAGGTAACAATTGGATGACGGGGGGGAGGGTGTCAAAAAGTGTAAACCAGGTCGCGTTGATTTTCAAGTACATTAAAATTCTCTGCACACGAGTTCAAACCCAAAATTCCCAAACTCTGATGTATATATTATTGTTGTGTGCTTGCCATATTTTAAGTGGAAGCATCTCCTATCCTCTGTGGATACAAGATCCTTTTTTTTTTGTTCAGGTTGTAGTAAATTATTATAAGGCCAATGATATTTCATGGCATGTTATTCTATCAAGCTGTGCTTGTTTTGTTTTTATTAATCCCCTCTTTACAGTTGTATTGCTTTCATTAATGTATAAATATTTCCTGTAATGACGAAAACCTCCTTTGCAAAGCATTAATTGAACTCACAAGGACATTCAGCTCAAAGAAGCACCTGCAGACTGCTGTTATGGACCTGTCTGCATTTGAGGGGAACAAAGGTCAATGGGCCCGATCCACCACGCACTACTTTTGCATGACTTCCATTTATTTGGCAGCCTTAAGGTGACACGATGAAAAGCAATGTTTTTTTAGGATAGAGGTGAGCAGAAGGTAGATTGAAATCTTACTTTTCCCTCTTCAAGCTCTGACCACTGGGAAAGGGCTGTTTCACAGGTAATATTATTATTATTATTATTATTTGGGGGCAGGCAGCATCCTCTTCAAGGCCTGCGCAGATAGGCTGCTTCCAGGTATGTTTCATTTTTAAAAAACAAACCAACCTACTTCCAGGTTTTTAGATGAACAACGGAATGAGTGTCTTGACTAGTGCAAACCCCAAATACTTGTTTGCATTAAGAGTGGACGGCCCATTGCCTAGGGGCAGCCTGGATGCCCTCCAGTTAAATCAGATTGGAACTCTTTATCATGCCGGAGACGTCAGTCAGGTGTCTGACCCACCTGGTAAGGGTCAGCTCAAGAGGTGGCCGCTAGGAACTCATACCCGCAAGTAGAGGATAGAACAGCCCGGGTTCCCTTGGGGTTTAGAGAAGCGGCCTTTTAACCAAGGATTTCTTGTCTATTTTACCGACATTGCTGGAAAGATTAAAGAGAAATCGTCCCAGAACGTTATGATGTCCCTAAGTGTTTAGAACGGGTTGGATTATGCCCTTTATCCTCCATTTTAACTCAGTGACAATTAATGCTATGCAACAGTGAGGCTGAACTATCTGGTGTACTATATCCAGACATATAGTACTGCGTATGTATCTTCTTGTAACAGAAAATTCTTGGAGTGAGTTATTGTGAATTATTCCAAAACTAATCCTTTCTCAGAAGACTACTTCTTTAGAGAACATTAGGAAAAGCCAAGGTGCTATAAGACTTTCCTACCATTTCTGAAGGTGGCGGGGGGGGGACCCCTCAAAGATTCTCTGCACAGCCCCGTAGGTGGAAACAGACAGATCAACAGCAACAAGTCTTAATTAGCTAGTAGGGAACTGGTGGTATGGTGGGTTTATTAATCCTAGCAAGGGCTAGAGCCAGCAGCAAATGTCTCCTAGAGAACTGGTGGCCAGTCTGGCATTGTTGGAAGCCAGTGGAAGGGCGCAGAGGAGGGGAATCTTACAACAGGGGGTGGTGTGGGGGGTGGAGAGGAGGCCAATTGGGACATCTCTTTCTCTCGGGTAGATTATGGGCTGCCTTTCTTTGGTGGTGGTGGGAGATGAACATCTGCTCAGCCAGCAACAGCTTTCTGTTCTGTGTCCTTGGGCTTATTTGCATGAGTCAATTTTTAGATACCGTCACTATTCTGTCACTTTTTTAATGCCATTAAAGAGTTGATCCGAACTCTGGTTTCGTATATTCTGTTTACAGCACGAGGGAAGCAAGGGGCTGCCCACATGGGTTTATGTAAACACGTGCAGGCAATGGCTCTCACTAGTCCTCACTTTGAGGCACGAACTAGCCTTTTCAGCGGCAGTCAGGTGGCTCGTGCTAACCAGAGGACTGCTCAAGATGGAGGACACCTAAGCCAGGTCAGGATACAGTTGGGCAATTTTTATTCCAAAAGCAAGATACAAAAAAATGGCTAGGAAATAACAACCTAAACAGCAGCATTCGGCAGGGTGCGGAATGCACAGCAAAAACCAATAGACAATAATGGTCCCATAAACCAAGACAAGCCGTAGAAGTACATTCAAAAGGATACAAGCAGAGAAAGACTAACAGTTGTCAAAATGTTCCAGTTTTCTTTTTTTTTACACACAAACACATGCACATTTTGCTTTCTTCTGCCACAGGCCAGCTCCGGCCATGTCAGTTTTTTTGGGGTGGGGAAGACGTTGGGTTGAGATGTCCGGCAATGGGGAGTCAGGAGATTTTGTCCAGGAGAAGAGCACTGAAGACCACTTAGGTGAACTGTGACTCCACCCCCCCCCCCCCAATTAACAGGCCTGGGGAAGGTAAAAAGGCAATCCCACCTGGGCCAAGAGGGTGAGCGGGAGATCCCTCTCGGCCACACAAGCACCTGTCTGTTCCACCGGATTGGGGTCCCTCCTTCTCCTGTCCTTGCAGTGGGCACAGCCCAAGTTGGGTGGGGAGCACACTACACTGGGGCATGAGGTAACCCAGACCCTTGGTGGGCAGGCTTCCTTCCCATTTTGAAAAGTGGCCACTGTTCAGCCATTCGATTAGGCATGTCCAAACGCCGGCCCTCCTGCTGTTTTGGACCCCAGTGCCCAGAATTCTAAGCTTAGACTGCCAATGGCAAAGGACTGTGGGAGTTGTGGTCCAAAACATCTGGAGGGCCGGAGTTTGGTATATAGGGCTTGCACCAGTCTGGATGTATGTCTGGATGTCCCTCGAATGGCAGGTGAGGCTCGAACATGAGCCTAGAAGATGGTGCAAGCCCTGTGCCTTTCCCTGAACCAGGCAGGTCCCTGTTAATGGGTATCGGACGAGGGACAGTGAGAAGACCCCCAAGCACTAGGGGCATCTGGCTTTTTTTCTTTTCTTTTTTTTAAGGGTGCAGAGAATAAGGGACACTGTTCGCCCTAGCTCTGTAGTTGGCTTCTCTGCATTTTCCTCCTCACGTTTAGCTGCCATCCTGACATTCTTGAAGCACAGCCGTGAAGGTTGCCTTCCCAAGGCACAGCCTTCTCACAAACCCTCTGCCCACCAACTGGTGGCCAAAAAAGGGGGATGGGGTGGGGATTCAGTTATTTCACCGAGGCACTGCGTCCCATTTCCACCCCCGAGAGGATAACAGCCACGCGTGGATAAGCAGAACACATGTAACCAACTGCTTCGCCTCCATACAATGCCCCAAACTGCACAAAGACCCATGCAAGCACCCCATACGGGAGGGTGGGTAGCAACTTGATTGATAGCAGCAAACCAGAGTGCCCCGCCCTTTGCAAAGGGGGCATGGCCACGTCAGCAGAGGCACTGCCAGCAAGCTTATGAAGGGGAGAGGAAAGGAATCAGAAACCACGCACACCCCCATGCTCCTCGATACGACTTCTGAAGGAAGCGGGCAGGCCCTTGACACCTCCCGCTTGGGCACAGGTGGCTGCACGGCGGCCCTGGCGCCATTTCCAACTCCAACCCCCGCCAGTCCTTAGGGCTCTGCCCTCTCTCTGCAGCCGGGTGGCCCTGAGGCCGGGCAGACAGACAGGGCTACACGGGGCATGGGGGGAGCCAAGGTGGTCAGCATCTTTCCTGTTGGGTCCCTTCTGTGCCTCCTCTCTCGACCAGCTGCCAATTCAGCCAGCAGTCGCTTTTATGCAAGGGACGTCCTCAGCTGTCCCCTCCCTCCCTCCCTCCCCAAAACCATGCGAGAAGTCCTTTCCTTTCTTCCCAATAAGCCAAAGCTTTTACTGACCGACCAACCCACCCTTTCTGGCTCAGTCATTATTTCGCTAACCTGCTCCACCTGTGACGACTCAGGCTCTCTCTTCAGAGAATCCCCTCTGGCCGCCCTCCCTGGCTCAGGATTATTTTTAACACCCATACAGCACTTCACAATCACACGCACGCACAACCCAATTCACAGTTGGTGGAAAAGAGCATCCTGGTCTCCCATCCCTGTTACACACACTCAGCCCAGACACTCCATGAATGTCTCACATTTCCTCTTGGAATCCACTAAGCGCCGCCGTTCACCGTTTTGGGAAAGGAGGATGAATGCAAGCACCGTGGCCCAACGTAAAACAGCCACTGATTGTGTCCTGCAAAGAAGGTTATTTCTAACAGAGAACCCTGTGGTTATTCTTCCAGCCACACACACGTCTCCTTTCCTCCAGCTGTCGGAACCAGGCGGCCTGCTCCTGCGCTATTCAACGAAAAAAGGATTCTTTCAAAACCAACACTCGCCTTCTCTAGGTGGGCTGCGTTGCCCCATATAAAAAAGGGCACATGAGGATACTTCTTGGTGACCCCGCCATGTTAAAAGGATGCACCCAAGAACGGGCCCTTCACCTCGACCGAGCACCCTCCTTCTCTGTCTCTAGCCCTCCAGATGTTCTGCAGCTGCAGAAAGAAGCCTCAGGTATCCATCCAGGGGCTGGACTCAACCACATCTGGAGGGCCACTGACTGAGGAGAGGCCTCCTCCGAGCCCTGTGGGGCCAACCAAGCAAGGCACCTTCTTATTTCCAGGATGTTGGTATTGGGGGGGAAGCCGTGCAGGAGTGACACCCCACCCTTCCAAGCGGAAGGCGGCTTGGGCCGTCCCCGTATGATGAAGCCATCAAGGAGAGAGCTGGGTGAACGGCTCAGCAATGAATGGACCAAGGCGGTTGAAGGGGGTGGCGCTCCCTCAGGCACACACAGGTCATGTCTCCGTTGCGGAGAGAGCAGCACAGGCCTCGGCTGGGGAAGAGAGACTTCCAAACCTGTCCCTCCTCCTAAAGCGGATCCGATAATCGAGTGACCGTGGGAGGTAAGCCTTGGTGAAGTGGGAGAAAAAAACTATTGCCTGTGGCCACCCACAGCTGCAGGTCCTTCTAGCTTCTGTGCCTACCTGGTTTTTGGTTACCTTGTACCTGGCTAGGGTTAGATGCCCCACGGACACTTAGAGAAGGAAATGCTGTAGCACGAGCCAGGCCTGAAACAAGCAAACTACAGCACAGACAAAAATGATGACTTTAAGGGGGAGGGGAGGGTGAATGTACTTCGAAATTGTTGTCACGTAACAACACGATTGACGCAACTCCACGGATTCAACACGGCCACAAACGCAACAGATTATATAAAGATCCCTGTAGACATACAGAATCAGATTTGATCAAAGGGAAAGGGTTTGGTTTTTTTTTTTAAATCAACGACTTCCAGTACCAAAAAGAGAGTCTCTTGCTGGCGTCTGCCACCGAATGAATGTGTTCTATTCGACAGTAACTGATTTGGCCAAGTTCCTCGGAAAATCAACCTGGAAGGGGGGGGGAGGGAAAGGAGGTTTTTTTTAAAAAAATAAAAAAGTTATACAAACTTCAGGGAAAAGGGTGATACTAGAAGACTTTTCTACTTAGACAGCCTTTTTCCAACACACACACACACACACACACACACACACACACACACACACACTTCCTGATTGGGCTTGTGGTGCCCCTGATAATCCAAAGAGGGCATGGAAACGAAACCAGCCAAATGCACCCTTCGTGACCCGGGGCAGCGGCTGTGTCTGCAATGGCCTCCGTCGCACCCTCGTCTTTTCACGGAAAGCCCGGAAGGCGCCCAGGGTACTGTGTCCTCAGCCAGGACTGAGAAGCGCCTCTCCAGCGGAGGCCAGCTGAGTTCCCGACTCCCCATCCCCCCTTGGCCCCCAGGAGACCAAAAGCAGCTCAGGTGTCGGTGGAGTTCTTTAGGGCAGGAAACAAACACTCCCCACATGCATGGCCTCGTCTACTGCGCAGTTTTTCCTCTTTATAGGTAGGCAGGTAGGTAGGTAGGTAGGTAGGTAGGTAGGTAGGTAAGTAGGTAGGATGGATGGAAGGAAGGAAGGAAGGAAGGAAGGAAGGAAGGAAGGAAGGAACGAAGGAAGGAAGGAAGGAAGGGGCTGATGCAGGAAGGAAGGAAGGAAGGAAGGAAGGAAGGAAGGAAGGAAGAGAAAAAGGGTTGCAGCAGGTTGGGACGGGTGAGGGCTCCCTCCCTAACCAGGAGGTGTTCCAATGGGGCCTGAGAGAATCTCGCCCTAAGCCAACGATCACTCCCCACCCCTGCCTTCAAGCCTCTTTGTCGAGAGGGAAAATGAGTTCTCTGCCTTGCCACTTGGGAGACAGGAAGGAAGAGAAGTCTTTTGAAAGAGAAGCGCTTACGTCATAGCCTCTGAGCACGGCCAGGTGGAAGGCCAGGAGCTGCAGCGGGATCACGCTCAGGATGCCCTGCAGGCAGTCCACCGAGTGGGGGACTTTGATGGTCCGCTTGTTGTTCTTGATGGTCTCTATGTCTTCTTTATCGCAAATCACAACGGGCCGTCCCTGTAAGAGGCAAGAAATAAGAAACAAGGAGGAAGAGGAGCGGGAAGGCTATTTGCATGCCTTGGAAACTGCAACCCTCTCCCATTTCTTTAATTTCAAATCCCAGAAACAAAAGTGAATGGTCTGATGGGAAGATGGCAGAGATTACACAACCACTTATTGTTTTGGAAAACTGCTCCTACTACCAATTGCAAAATCCTTGCATCCAAGTAATGCTTGCAGGGACCTCATTAAGAAATCTGCTTTTGTAAAAAGCCCTTTAAGTTTCCAGGCCTCATGTGCAATTCAGCAAGCAGTCGGCTTTACTTTGCCTTGGTATATTCGCCATTGACCCTTTCCTGGCGTGCCAAGGAGCTGCAAGGGCCGACGTGCCCGCCTGCCCAGTGCTGAGACACACACCTGCCGGCCTCTGGGCTCACCTGCCGGGCTATCACTTGCTGCAGGGCGTTCTGGCACTTGGCGTAGGTGTTGTCTCTCATGATGATCATGATCACCGGCATCAGCTTATCCACCAAGGCCAGGGGCCCGTGCTTCAGCTCGCCAGCTAGGATGCCCTCCGAATGCATGTAGGTGATCTCTTTGATTTTCTAGGGAGGAAAGAAACAGCAGGTTCGCTCAGCCCCCACCCCCGTGGTAGAGAAATGCAACTCTGGAACGAAGAGGCCCCCTCGTGACGCAGAGAACGGGGGCGAGCCAGGGTGCATGCCGTGAGTGAGGACGGAGACTGAGTCAACCATGAGCCTTGAGCTACCTGGGCTGGAACACCAGGTTGTAAGCACAGTTTCAGCTGCAGTATAGGCATTTAACCACTGCGCCACAGGGTTAAATGTGGTTAAAAGCCCCCACCCCACCCCCTCCCGCAATCTTCTGAACGGATCTGGCGCTCAGGGCTGGGGCCCAGGCTGAGCGAAAGGAGAAGGCGGCTCCCTACCAGGGCACCTTCCAGGCACGTCGCGTAGTGATATCCGCGGCCCATGATGAGGACCGACTTTTGGTGGTAAAGCTCGGTAGCCAGCTTCTGAATCTCGTCATCCATGCTGAGCACTTCTTTGATCAGGTCTACCATGCGCACGGGGGGCAGGAGGGAGGGGGGGAGAGGAACATAACATAAAAAACATGCCATTGCAGACGTGCACAGAACACTCGGCTTGGCCCTGAGGCCGTCGCCTCCTTGGTTTAAAGCCGTCAGCCAGAACTGCCCGGCCGCTCAAAAGTGGCTGAAGGAAACGGACCCTGGCCAAGGCGGAGAAGGGGAAACTCTTGCCTTTTGCCTCTTCTGGCCAGTCAGAAAAAATGCTAAGGTTGTCATTCAGGTCAATTTCCTGGTTACGTCGTGGCCGTCCCTGTTTTGCCAAAGGAGGAGTCCTCCTGTCCTGAAGCTTACTAAAGGCAGCTATCGGCAATTTAATATTAGCATTCAGAAACTCTAGGAAGACGGGACAATGACCTCACCTCCACGACCATCATTGTGTCCAAAAAAAGAGGACACACCAAGAGAGCATATCCAAGGTGGGGAGCTCCAGAAATCGATAAAACAACCTTGTGTGTGTGTGTGTGTGTGTGTGTGTGTGCGCGCGTGCGTGTGTGCGCGCGCGCAC
Organism: Phrynocephalus versicolor; assembly: GCA_023846285.1. Classification (NCBI taxonomy): domain Eukaryota; kingdom Metazoa; phylum Chordata; class Lepidosauria; order Squamata; family Agamidae; genus Phrynocephalus; species Phrynocephalus versicolor. The sequence continues at coordinate 21,048,036 of JAHTLZ010000327.1, forward strand.
GTGTGTGTGTGTTGGTCTGAAGACCAAGACTGGGAGGTGGAAACAATGCTAATAAACCATCCCAACCTTTGCTCCTCTCCCACCAGATGCTGTCTGGAGCGGACCTGTAGAAGCAAGGAGACTAATTCCAGTCTCCTCCAATTCTCAGCAAGCATCAGGTCTGCATATTTGTCCAGGATCAGAGGATTTGCTGGCAATCAGTGGTATCCGAGTTCACACCGGGGAATCGTTCCCAGGGCAACCATAAGGTCTCAAACCACTGTTTACAGCAAAGTCATCAGATGCCTCAAGCAGACCCCCCCCTGCCTGGTTTTCCTGGCAGTGAGGGACACCTCGTCCTGTGGGCCAAAAGTGCTTGGATCCAACACCTGCCCTCCTCTGCACCCCACCTCGGCCCCTGTACCTACCGGGCAATAACTTCAGGCCTCTCATGATCTCTTTCCGCCTTTCTTGCATGGAAATCCGGTCGTCGCACATCATGAGCGCAAACATCACGAGGGACACAAACTGGCTGGTATAGGCCTGTGGAAAAACAGGGCGTCGCTATGAACCCCCTGCACTACTGGCCGAAAGGCGCCCCGGATTTTCTAAAACGGATGCTGAAAAGACTCCAAGGAAGATGCGGTTGGAGCTCGAGGTGCCCACGAGGTGAACAGCCCAGCATTGGAATTGGGGGTGGCTGGGGAATGGCTGCCAGCAGAGCTGTCCCAATACTGACTTAACAGGAGGAGGAGGAGGAGGAGGAGGAGGAGGAGGAGGAGGAGGAGGAGGAGAAGAAGAAGAAGAAGAAGAAGAAGAAGAAGAAGAAGAAGAAGAAG
>JAHTLZ010000327.1:21048863-21064440 GCA_023846285.1 Phrynocephalus versicolor
AAGAAGAAGAAGAAGAAGAAGAAGAAGAAGAAGAAGAAGAAGAAGAACCAACACCAACACCAACACCAACACCAACACCACCTAGTGTAAGAGTGGACGCCGAGCTCAGTGAAGAGTTTTGAGACACCATCAGAAGAAACAAGACGTTTTCTTGAGCAGAAGCCCAGGTGAGCTGCTGCAGCCCGACTTGGTCTCAACCTTTTACGAAGTGAACGACACATCACCAAAACTTTGGACAAGGAACAGTTCTAAGCCTTAGAGGAGCCACGCGGTTCTTTGCTGCTTCATCCGCAACAGACCAGCGAGGCAGCCTCCAACAGGGATCAGGCTGGGTTGGGGGAGAGCGTGGCTCTGGTGGTCTTAGTGAGATGTGTGAGGGCCACGGGCCTCACAAAATCACAAATATAGAAGCAGAGGAAAGAGGAGGGAGAGGTAAGAAAGGACGTTTCTTAGTTTTAGAATTTTAGAGACATGCAGAGTGATGCTCGGAGTCCAAACAGCAACCAAGTCTTTCTGCCTTCCAGCAGGCAGAGTGGGGAAAAAATCCTTTGACCTGGGACACAAAGAGAGTGGTCAAGCAAGGGCATAGGACCCGTTTGATACCCCAGCATTAATCAAATGGGGAAGGCTTGATTCCTGCAAACCCAGAACAGCACTTCAGCACAGGAAGGTTCGCTGGTGTGGGTCTCTCAAGGGTTGGTCTGGCCGGCTGGCTGGCAGGCTTCACCAAACGCTTTTTCCATTTTATCAACAAAGACCATTTTCCCAGGAAAGGACAGAATTGGATTAACTTCCACTCCTTATCCAAAAGGGTGACTGCATTCTACAGAAATGTAATCTCAAGTGAGAACGAACGCAATGGGTAGCATCTGTTCGTCCTGGGTCTGGGCCAACCCATCGGCGTATTCGAGCAGAAGGAAGTCTCGAACACTGAGGAACAGGTTCTGCCCTTCGAGGGCAAGACAAAAATACAGGGAAAAGGTGAGAGACGACAGCTGAGGAACCCTAACCCACTCCTCGAGCTTAACGGAACGGGAATTCCCACCTAGGAGATGTTACTTTCAATTTGGACTACAATGCCTGTGGCCGTGTTGGGATTTTGGGAGCCATAGTCCCAAGGAGTGTTTTCAAGCTATATGAGAACTGAACTCCGTGTGCTCCAGTCTTTCAGAACAGGCAGGCGAACACATGGCACCAGAAGAACAGAGGAATGGCTGCCTTCTTCTCCGCCAGGACACCCACAGCCTCTAATGTGGAGGGGCTGGTCCCTTGCCCCTCTCTGCATCTGGGGGGGGGGGAGGTTGCCCAGGTAATGTCTCTTCAAGGCGCTTCATCAGGAGCAGAGAGGTGAACCTTCCAGAGACTTAGGGAGCAGGGACTGGTATTTTCCGCATTTCTTCTATAAAAAAAATTGCCAATAAACATGACAGGTCAGCTTAGACCAGGGGTTCTCAACCTGTGGGGTCCCCAGATGTTCCTGGACTGCAAGTCCCAGAAGCCTCCATTACTCGCTGTGCTGGAAGGGGATTCTGGGAGTTGCAGTCCAGGAACATCTGGGGACCCCACAGGTTGAGAACCACTAGCCTAGACAAATGCTGTGGGCAGGAATTGGGAGCCCTGAGCAGTTAAATGAAACGAGGGGCCATCTGGGCTGTTTGAGCCAAAGTCTTGGCCACCAATCTCCTGGTCTGAGTCAGTCCTGTACCACACAAACTGTTATGTATAAAAATCAGTGAGGAGGATTATGGAGCAGTCATTGATTTGGGACACAGGGCAACCTGGCGTCCTTCCTGCCCAGGAATGAAATGCACGGGGAATACCTTTGTCAACTCCCTGCCTTCCAAGGGCACAGCTCTTGCAGGGCAGAATACGGAATGAGGCTCTTTCCTCGTGCACTCAAGACGGGTAGATGAGAAAGGGAACAGTTCCTGCTCTCCCCCCCCCCCAAATCTCATCTGTCTCTGAAAGAAAACCACCAAATCCATTCTAAAAATTCCAAACGCCACATGCACTTCTCTATGGGATTCAGGCTTAGATAGAAATATTGCCATGCACTCCAAAATCAAAGGCGGGAGCCTCCTTGAGGGAAAGCTGCCCCCTCCCGCTGCCCCTGCCTCACCTTGGTGCTGGCCACCCCAATCTCTGGCCCGGCATTGATATGGACCCCGCAGTCCGTCTCCCGTGATATGGAGCTGCCAACGGTGTTTGTGATTCCCACGGTGAGGGCGCCTCTCTCCTTACAGTACCGAAGAGCCATCAGGGTGTCAGCCGTCTCGCCTGCCAGGAGAGAACAACCCAGTTATGGTCTAGGACAGGCATGTCCATACTCTGGCCCTTTAGATGTTTTGGACCACAACTCCCACAATCCTTTGCCATTGGCAATCTAAGCTTAGAATTCTGGGAGTTGTAGTCCCACCCCCACCCCCCGCCCCAGAAACTCTCTGGCACCGGATCCTACCTGACTGGCTGATGAAAAAGCACACGTCGTCTCTGAAGACAGGAGTGTTTCTGTCCAAGAAGTCACTGGCCAGTTCCACCATGACCGGCAATTCCGTCAGCTCTTCCAGCACTTGACGTGTCTAGCAAGAAGAACACACACACAAAGACACCGGGCGGCGGAGGGGGGGGGAGGAATGTCATCTGTTGTTTGTACACATTTGTCCCTGCCTTCCTAACCAGAATGGAAATACCCATGTGGATTCCGGACAGTGGCTTTGATGGCAACTGCCATTTTGCGACCCTGGTGGACAGATGAGCAGCAGTTTCCTGGGAAGGGAAACCAGACTGCGTTGTGCCCAGCGCCTGAACCTGAACGGTGGTGGGTGGGCAAACCAGCCCGGTGTCTCTAAGAACTAATGAGTTAATTAAAGGCCAAGAAATGCCGCCGTGCCCAGGGATTAATATCTTGGGTGAGTCATCATGACTCAAGACAGATGATCCAAGATCCCAGAGATGCCCTGGTGTGTTTCAAGTGCCGCTTCCAGCTCCGGCAGTACAAGGGGTACATCAAAAAGTCTCTTAGTTAATAAGCGGCTAGCATGCTGGCTGCATAAGCAGAACTCTTGTGGGATGAAATAGCCTAACCAAGTTTGCTTAACATCTGTGGTTTTATATACATGTATATAAATATAACGACAGCACTTTACTGTCTCTCTTTAGGGAAATAAAAATAGTGTTTTTTTAAAAAGGAGGGGGGGGAGTGATGGCTTTTTGAGAGATTCTCCGGCATCCCGAACTGAACGGGCCAAAGGAGGGACCCTAAGCATAGAGGCCAGGCTTCCACCAAGGCCGTGGAAAAAAAACCCAGCCTGTTCCCTAAACCACCTCCCTTTATTTTTCCGATACAAGTATTTGGCTCTTCTGTTCAGCTCTTTTAGAGAAGTTACTTACAAGAAAGCGGACAGACAGACAAGGGCAAGCACTTACTGCAACTGCGGCGTGATAACTTGTCCCACAAGCAATAAGGATCAGGCGCCGACACCGTTGAATCTCCTTAATGTGATCTTTCAAGCCTCCAAGGTTTACTGTTATAAATGTGGATAAAATACAGCACAGAACAATGACTCAGAGGGGGGGGGATCTAAAACATGGCCCAACAATGAGTTTGGGGATTATTTTGGCACTTGGTAGGAGAAAAGAGGAGCAATGCACTCCACAGGTGACCCGGGAGAGAAATGGCCGGCAACATCTCTGATAAACGCACCAACAAGGGCACCTCAGGGAAGAATATGGCAGCAAAATGACCAGTGCCCTCGTTCTCAGGAGGGTGTCAGGGCGGTTCCTTGGCGACACCCCCCCCCCCAGCACAGAAACGTGCAGATTGGCCAAAGGAGCACGCTGCAATCCCTTGGCATAAAGTTTCCGGAGCCTCTCTCTGGGAAGGTAAAAGCCCTCAGGCTGAAATGGGCCATGCCTGGACCACTCAGCCTCTCGAAACGGACATATGGTGGCGCTCCTCGGGTACCACTTACCTGTATAGTCATCAAAGTTGACCCTTCCTCTCATGGTGTTCACAACGGATTCGGGCTGCTCAAAAATCTCCTTCTGCATGAACGAGCTGAAATTACCTTTTTAGAGACAAGGACAAAAGGCACACGGTGTGGAAACAAGAAGGCACTCTGGAAAGACAAGAGTAAATGGGCAGAAGAGAAACGGCACAACTATTTGTTTGAAATTATTCCATCAGATGCAATTTCTACAATTGATCAAGATATGTCGTGGGAAGACAGAATAGAGAAAATCAAGGAGAAATGGACTGAGTATCAAAGATGGATGGGATGGAAGAAGAAGGGAATGAAGGCGTTCAGTGGACGCTTCAAACTTTGATCCCCTGGCTGGGAGCAAATGACTGAAAATAATAATAGACTGGGGGGAGGGGTGATAAGAGGGGGGGAAATGTAAAATTTACAGAAGATGAATGTGCATAATTTAAGAACTTTATCAATAAAAAATGCAAAAAAGAAAGGAAAAAGAAAAGAAACAAGAAGGCACTCTTGAATCTACTGGTAACAGCACCCCAACACAATGCAGGGGGAAAGTCCCTTTCGCTCTTCTCCAGAAGAAGAGAAGGAACGGACACCGTTTGGTTTGAAAACCCCGAGCCGCACCACCTACCCTTCATGATCTGCTGCAGCTCCATCTGGAGGGTCTGGACAGCCCGGCTAGGGTGATCTGCAGCGGTGCGCTTGATGCGGTGTATGGAGAGACGGCCGTCCACCACAGCCGCCACATCGTCGTCTTCCAGAAAAATGACCCGGTTGGTGTGCTCAATGACTGCGCTGTAAGGGAAGTGAGAACCGTTTGACACCTGCCTACAGCAATCTGGAGAAGAACCTGGAATATTAGGTTGTGGAACAAACTCAACAGAAATGTGTTGAGAAAATGAAACGACAATTTGAATTAATATTTCAGCCAAGCTACCTCCAGAGAACCTGCATCATTAGTAATAACAGCAATGGTGGAAAAGTTGGGTGACCCTTAGAAGAAACATACTGTATATGGTGTTCTCCTTCCGCAAGATGTATTTTTCATCTGAAATTCACAATGAACCCCCACGAAAAGGAGGAAATGGAGAGGGTGGGGTGATAAGGCACCAGAGGCAGTTGCTGCTGAGCCCTGTGTTTCCAGTCCCTGTAATAAGCCTACAGTATTATCTGTCCATCTGAGTTGTTTTATGGAAGCATCTGAGCAGTTTCTGGGGCTGATACTTTTCATTTTTCGCTTGTGCCTTCTTGAAGGACGTCAGAGCAACCCATGTGGCCCCCTGTACTTATTCCATGTGTGTACCAACGCTAAAAGGTAAGGTGAAGCAGAGAGACTGTAATCTGCTCATACAGAAAGGACCCCAGGACCCAACTCAGTCCTAAATTCATTGCGTCTTCTTCAGCCAAGAGGAGCAGCTACACCTCAGTCCTGCCAAGACCGACAGGGAACCTAGACTCTTTTAGACTGGGAGAGGCAACCTCTGGCCTTTCAGGTATTGATGGCCTCTAACTCCCATCATCCCCAGCTGGCAGAGCCAAGGACCATGGGGGTTGTAACCCAAGATGACCCAGAGAGCTACGTGTTTCTCCTTCCTCTCTTGGTTCAGACCAGATGCTGAAGGTGTCCAACACAACACTTTCCGAGAAGCAGCACAAGCGGTGATGGCAGGACCGTATCTTGTCCCGTGTGGCTTATAAAGTTTGAAAAATGACTCAGGGATGTGTTAGCATGACCAAGCTGTGGCTCACATCCAAAATCAAATGCTGAGGGCTCTTCTTCCAGAGGTGGGACCCCCCCCTCTCTCTCTCTCTCTCACACACACACCCTGCAAGGGGCCAACCACGGAGCTCATCTGGCCAGCTGACAGGATCCACTCACCTGGCGTCCGAGGCGAAGTAGTACTCCACAGCTTTCTCTTCCACGGGGAAGAGGCATGTGGTGCTGTCCATGCGAGGGAGGCTGCAGCTTCCCTTCTTGTCCTTCCCTGCAAGACGAGAGAAGCCCCATTAGCCATCATGGCTGCTAACACCTACTCAAGGAAGAACCAGTACATGGCGTTTCTCCGATAGGACCTGCCCAAAGCCACCCAGTCCTGGTACCAACATGAAGCGTGGCTTTTGCAACGTGGGATAAATCCTGCACGGGGGCTCCTGAAATGCAGGGGGGTGGGCATGGGGGATGCTGAATAAGCTTCCAACCTTGTTTCAAAGGCACTTGTGCTGGGGGATTTTGGAGGCCTCCTGAAAACTTTGATGGTGGTGGTGGGGAGAGGAACGAGGGTGAGTACTTGGAAAATCTCCGGGATTGGAAGGGGTCACAATGAAATCTCATCCCTTTAGGACCACTGTAGTCATCAAGGTGGGCTTTCAATCGAACCCCCTTCTGAGCGGAGAATAAGCCCAGTTACTATTGACAAGATGGTGTGCTTTTTTTGCCTTTACCCTGGTCAGTCTGATTATTTTGCCGATGTTAATCCTCAATGCAGGTACCTCAAAGCAGGGAAACGTTTATGGGTTGGGCATTAGAAAATATTTCTTCAACCTGACGCTCTCTCAAGATGGGTGGAAGTCCAATTCCTGTTGTCTACCATCAGCAACGGCCATGGCAGACGGGGTCAATGGGAGCTGTCTCTAATGAGGGGCACCAGGAGGGGAAAAACTGTGGCAAGCAGCAGAGGAATGCAACTTCTGGGGTGTTGGGTGGGTGGGTGGGTGGGTGGGGGAATGGTCAAATCCTTCCTTTGGAAAGATCCAACATTATCCTTGGAAAATCCTAAAAACTGGGCAGACCTCTCTCAATTATCAACCGATCAAGACATTTGGCAATCAGAAACGAGGAGAGCATCCACGTTTTGAGGACTGCGGGCAAGCACGTGACGTACAAAAGTGCTGAATCATGGAACCAACTAACCCCCCCTTGAAAGACAAGGGGCGTATGTGCTTTTGCCTCTGTCTCTGCTACGTTTGCTTCCCTGAGTAGGATCCATTACAATAGTTCTCATTTGGATCATGATTGCTCATGAGCCCTAGAGCAAACTATTCGAACTGGAATCAGCAGATGATCGGCTTAGTACATATATATATAAAACCCAGCGCTTTCATGTTGATACTGAGTTTTGAAAAATCCAGGCCAGTGCCACTTAAACCAATTAGCCAGGCAGCCTCAAATCTGGGGGTCGTTTTCAAACGAACGAAAATCAGCAGAAGGGACACAGAAACCAGAAGAGGACAGAGGAGGTTTCAGAGAAGGGAATCCCAGGAAAAGCCCCCACGCAGCTGAGAACATGCAAATCATTTCCACCCACGGCTGTCTCTTTAGCAGGTCGCTGCTGCTTTCCAGGGAACAAACCAGGAACGGGCTTGACCATCTCCCGGCTACACGGGCCCAGAATTCAACGCTACGACGGTCCAGGCCCAATCCGCGCAAACCACTTCAGTGCGCACACTGCTTTTTAAAAAATCTTTTGACCAATGGGCGAGGAAAGGAAAGGTTCAGCCCCAAACTTGACAGAATGTGTGCGCGTTTTTTTCAATTAAAAAAAGTTTGTTCCTCCTCTTGGAATGGAGAGCAAGAAGCTACGTGTTAAAAAAGAGACCAGCGTCGGGTTCATTCGTTTCCTGAGATGCAGGAGGACTTAAAAGGATCTTAGAGAAAAAGAACGTCTCGGGCACCTTCCTCCAGTTTTATGGATATTCCATCAAAAGAATGATCCATAGGTTGCGTGGCTGAAAGGGCAACAAGGAAAGGGGTTTCAACAAGAGGGCGCTTCCGTGACATCCACTTTAAAATAAAACGTGGGAGCAGAAACAGGCAGGACACTTACTTCACCTTGGGATCCCCGATCGCACTGAGGTTTTAAGAGCTGCTTCCAGTTACATACATCCTATTTTCTTTTAAACCAACAGCAATGCCAGCTCTAACTTGTCCCAAAGAGGTGCAGAAAAGCACCTCCAAGTGTTTGCAGGAAGAGAGGGATACGTACGTACGTACGTACGTACGTACGTACGTACGTACATAGATACACAGAGAGAGAGAGAGAGAGAGAGAGAGAGAGAGAGAGAGAGAGAGCATTCTTCCATGTATAAGACTATATAGTTGTCTGAAATCATTAGAGTAAAAATTGAGGGTTGTCTTATACACAGAAGCCAAGGACAGAACCACATGGGTTGCAGAACTGTAATTTTCAGATGGAAAAGTGGGGGTTGTTAAAAATGGGGGTGTCTAGTAGATGGAAAAGTATATTACATACATACATACATACATACATACATACATACATACATACATACATACATACATACATACATACATACATACATTCCTAACAAAGTGTTTTTGTTTGCATTTGTTGGTGGGAAAACTAGAGCAAGAAAAACATTGGTCATTTGCTTTGGAAGTTGCCACTAAATTGGCAATTTGCCATGGGCACATGATAACCTAATCTATAAAGCCAAATTAAAGACACAAAAGAAAGCTGATCACTACCCAAAACACCGCTGCTCCCAAGAGAACCTCAGCAACACGGGAGCAGCCTTCTGGCAGGCGTGAGCAGCCTAGCAGAGAATTGCCAGCCACTTTGCTAAAATTTCACGGGCTGAAGGGCTTCAGGATGGCAAACCATAAGAGGTTCGCTGTCTTGAGACTTAAGAGTTTGGCAATGTGTCAGGACATGTTTTCTGCTATGACAGCTTGAAAACCCAAGTCAATTTGACTTTCACCTCCTGGCAATATTCTCAATCCGGCCCGGCAGGGTGGATCTGATTTAAATCAAATCAATTTAAATCACGATTTAAACAAAAAGGAAAAACGGGGCTTTTTTGGGGGGGGGATCTAAATTTTAAAAAATATTTTTCTGGATTTAAATCATGATTTAAATTTTTTTAAAAAACAACCATTGATTTTTATCCACGCTGCAACCAAGGCATGTGGCCTGCACAGAACCCATCACTTTTTAAGTGCCTTCCACAGCATGCAATCTTATTTCTCACTTATGATTTTCACTGACAAAGACAAAGTTTCACTTCTGCTGTACTGTATAAACTTTGGGTAGGTGGGGAGGTGGGGGCACAGTGACCGCGGAGGTCTACTGAAGCATTTACCTGTTCTGTAGAGTATTGGAATGTGGTCTGTGGAAAGTTTGTGCTCACTCCGCACTCCAATGATTAAGGGGCTTCCCCTCCTGTTGGGGGGACAGAAAGGGAGCCCAGGTATATAAAAGTGGAAAAAACACGTTTCCACAGAACAAGAGAAACATAACATTGAGATTATACTTACCTGGTGCCGACAGCTTGACCAGGATAGTGAATGCTCTTAAACACCAGGGCAAAGGCACCTTCCTTTGAGGAAGAAAAACAGACACACATTTCAATTTTCCGGTGACCAAGACAAGAAGACCAGACTATGCAGAAACGCACACAAGGGTACACACACACCTCCAAGCTACTGCACAATTCTGGTTGATTCCAGAAAAGCGGTTCGCTGTGGATTTATGTGGGCATGTCCAAACTTCAGCCCTCCTGATGTTTTGGACCACAATTCCCAGAATTCTAAGCTTAGATTTCCAGTGGCAAAGGACTGTGGGAGTTGTGGTCCAAAACATCTGGAGAGCCAAAGTTTGGACAAGCCTGAACTACATGATGGCTATGTAGCAGCTAAGAGTCTGATCTGGGGGGAACCAAACTCGGATTCTACCAGCCGAGGCAGGAGGGACTTTTGCTGCCACTTGAAAACATGCAGGGACAACGGGAAGCAGGATGTTCTCCAGGTCACAATCAAGAGAAGGAATTCCGTTTTACGAAGCCATCACACGTGCAAATGCTCAGTGTGAAATGCACGTTAGTGAGGAAACATTCTCAAGGATTAAAGAAACCGTTTCCAGTTGGAAGGACTCTAAGGGAACAGCAGGCCCTGGTTGCAAACAAGAGGCACACCAGGTGGGTCTTGGCTCCGATCCTCACCCTTCTCCCTCCACTCACCAACCCGGCTGTCACGGAAAATGTTCGGATCTACACTGAGGATCTCCCAAGCCCCTTGCGGTGCCCTCCTTGAGAAGCAGAGTCGCGTGTTCAGTGGAACATTAGGAGAGAGGCAGCAGCAGCAGACGGCAGGAGAACGAAGCAAGGGGCTCACCCCCGACATCCCCTGCATGGCTGCGTGCCCCAAAAGCACCACTTTAAGACCTAGGAAGAGCTTTCTGGCAAGGACAGATCTCCTGGAGGGCACGCCAGAACAAAACTCAACTGGAAGGTGGAGGAGGGAGGCTTTCGAACAAGGAATAACATTGACAGAGGAAACTACTCAATAATCTGGGGTCCCTTTTGCTACTTGGGGAACTCTGAATAGACTGAGGGTCGGAACGCCAAGATGCCAGACCAGTGGGGTTAAATGGGGGCTGGTGGCGGATAACACCACAAGGTGTGGCAGGTGGGATATTCAGTTTTTCAGCAGCCCCTCCAGGTTAAATGAAAATGTGGATTTACCAGTTGCTGGATGACCCTCTCGACCAAGGTGGTGAAAGAGATGTCATCGCTTTCGCGGTTGTCGTACATGTACTTGACCAGCTTAGCAATCGTTTCTGTATCCGTTTCCGATTCAAACTCGTACCCTTTGCTCTCCTAAAAGGAAATTCCCAGAACATGGTGACTTCTGGCCACAAAACGCCACAAAGCCCTTTCGACGGCTTAAGTTTAACCCAAAGCACCCATGAGCCTTCCTTACCAAAAACTTCTTCAGGTCTTTGTAGTTCGTAATAATGCCATTATGGATGACTATGAAGGCTGGAAGAAAAGAGAAACAGCGCTTTAGGAACTGCAGGGATGGAGCGGGTTACGAACACTGGCAGCATGAGCCAAGGAGAGTGTAATTTATTAAAATTAGTGGTGGGGGACACTGCCTCCCCTTGGTATATTTCCTGCTTGGTTAGTCAATTTAAGAGCCCTTTAAAATCATCTTCCTAATCCAGCTGCAATATATTTCTCAAACCCTTTACAGTTCAATTTTCTAATGCAGAGGAGAATACAGGCCATCCCAGAGGTCAATGGCTTATAACTGTTTGCTGTGCTAATTAGGACAGGAATGACAGCCGGCCATGTTGAACAGGGATGGTTGCACCCATGACGACTCCTTAGAATTAAGATATTTACCGGATTAATGATTTCTAATAGCTGACACACAATAATTATAACCTGTGCTGGTGAACTGGGTAATATTTCACCTTGTCACAATGTTTTACAGCAGGTCACTGGTCTGTTCAAAACCACAGCTTTTCATCTGGAAACAATTTGGTCCTTGAACTGTCGATGTAGCTTTTTTTCCTCTTTCTTATAAAGATTCTGTAAATCAGTGGTGGCGAACCTTCGGCACTCCAGATGTTTCGGACCACAACACCCACAGTCCTTTGCCACTGGCAATACAGGCATGGAATTCTGGGAGTTGTGGTCCAAAATATCTGGAGTGCTGAAGGTTCAGCACCACTGCTGCAAATTATAGGATTCGTTTTGTACACCGAGACACATTCATTCAGAAAGGAAATCATCATATGCAACTCATAGAAACATGTTTTAACAAAAGACGGCGCTTGGCCTTCTCCCTCTCTCTCATTCTTGACGAGTACTGAAGAGCCAACAGCACCCTCTGTTAGACCAAAAATCAGGAGGGCTCTTCCATTATTGGCCCCTCCCCATCAAAGAACCACCACCACCACCACACCCTGAGTGTCTTACAATTGTTTTTATCCGACCGCTGTGGGTGGCTGTTGACAGGGCTCGGCTCGCCGTGAGTGGCCCATCGGGTGTGAGCAATTCCAAGATGCACATCAAACTCAATATCTAGGTCCATATCCTGTTGTTCTAATAGAGAGAAAGAGAGAGAGAAGAAAGAAAGAAAGAAAATCATTATATAAAACCCCTTTTACTGTTCTCAGTGAGAAAGCGGAGGGCTCAGCTGCAGTTCCTTGCCCAGGTATGCCTAAGCAAGTGACTTTGAGACTAAGGAGCATGGTGGCTCAGCGGACTAAGGCTCTGAAAACCATCAGCTGCAAAGTCGGCAGCTTGGCAGTTCAAACCCCGGGTGCCACGCAGCGGAGTGAGCTCCTGCCGATAATCCCAGCTCCTGCCAACCTAGCAGTTCGAAAGCATGTAAATAATGCAAGTAGATAAATAGGTACCGCCATAAAAAAGCGGGAAGGTAAAAACAGTGTTTCCTTGTAGCCATGCCGGCTATGTGGACACAGACTTGCACAACACTGGCTCTTCAGCTTTAATATGGAGCATCGCCCCTAGAGTCAGACACAACTAGCACGCATGTGCGGGGGGAACCTTTACCTTTACCTTTGGAACTCAGTGACGCATTCTCCACTGAAAGCACACATCAAAATAGGAAATGTTCATGATAAATAACCAAGGCATGACACACAGTATCTCCACCACCGTGGCCTCCCCAGAAATAGCCACACTGGCTTAAATGCCTCTCCTCCATGTTCAAACCAAATCCCCACCCACTCACTGGGGGGTACCATGTGGTGGAAGAGAGAGGGCACCGTTTATGCCTCGTGGAGGCTATGTTGAAGGATTGCTCCTGGATGTCATAAAGACGACAGAAAAGAGGAAGGCGCAGCAATGAACTTACTGTTTACTTCTTCATCCAAAGCCTTCACTTTCCCCTTCTTTTTGATGAGTGTAATTTTACTGGCGTTGGCTTCCCAGTCTTTTTCGTTGCCTCCATCAATTCCGACTCCTTCACAGAGAGAAAGCAGGATGGCACGTAGACACAAACATGTTACATGTTTAACAAATGGACTTTCTGCAAATACCTACATCAAGCCCTACAACTGTTTTTTTCCCATAGCAGAATAAAATTACAGGGTGGAAGAACATACAGTCTCTTAAACAGGGGTCCTCAAAGTTTTCAAACAGCGGGCCGGTCCACCACCACCCAGACACCACTGGGGGCCGGATCACAGTCCAAAAGCTGCTTCGGAGGCTGGCTTGCTCACAAAACAGGGGGTAGGTGGGGGGAGGTGTTGCAATTGGTTCCAGGGGCCGTATTCAGGACCTTGGGGGGGGGCGCATCCGGCCCTGGGGCCTTAGGTTGAGGACCGCTGCTCTTAAATAATGCTTCTTTTACATGGGTTCTTGAACAAGGATTTCAAAAGCCAAGCATTAAAATTATGATCTCAGTCCAGAGATCTGCGTATAAGACAGCTATAGAAGTCTGGAGAATTTTTAAAGCCTTGGAAACTAAAAAAAAAAAAGAAAGGGAGGGATTTGTAACAGCAAGGCATACTAAAATAAATTTGCCTACTGTTCCCTTTGAGCTGCTGTTGACATGACTCAATGTTCAGGCCTTTCAACTATTCAGGGAAAATTCTGTCAGCAGCTAGGATTCCCTCCCAAACAATGCATCTTCTGTGAAGAGACAAATCCCCCCCCTTTTTGCTGGAAAAAGTGCTGTCATGGTTCAGTGCTATTTCAGTGGCATAATTTGAATTCAGAGGTACCCATTTTCAGGTGTATATTTACAGAATCTACCTTGTATAACTCAGACAATCATTGGTAAGTTCTGAACGCTTGTCTCTTAAACAGCCAACACTGGCCTTGCATATTCCCAGGTGGTCCTGAAGAACACCGCGAAAGGTTGTGCTCCTTTGGCTTTTAACTGACACACATCCTACGTGGTATGAACTGGGAGCTTCTGTTGACATTCACTGTGGTTATTAAGCCATCTCGAGAGACCAGTCCAAGGCTGGCTTTTGAACTACCCACAGCTAACATGCCCATTTGTCACTCCATGCACAAATAAACACCTGCTGTTAAAGGAGAAAAAAACTACCAAATCTTTCCTGGGACTTTTGAAAACAAGAGATGGCAAACCACCGAGATTGATGACAGCTTGTATTAAGCCAGTGACGGCCCAAGGAACTCACCAGCAGAATCATATCCTCTGTACTCCAGCCGCTGGAGTCCCTTAATAAGGGTCTCCAGGATCTCTCGCCTGGTCCGGGGAACATGGTAGTTCAGGTAGGCAAAGATGCCTGCAAAATCAATCAAAGGAAAAATAATTAAAGATTGTAGTAGCTGAGTTTCCTTGGTAGCCAAGAGTAGGAACTAAAACGGAGCCTGTGCCAAAATAATTTTATATGTATATCTATATATCTGTATCCATATACCTGTATATATATATAAACAGTGCAGGAATTGATACCAGCGAAACTCAGAAAACACCACGTACAAAAGCCAATGGTGTTGCCCTACTTCTCAAATGCAACAAACCATCCCATTGAGATAAATCTCAAAATGGCTCTGGGCGTGCCAACAGCCTCCAGGGACTCCCTCTGAAAAGGGGCAGGGCGGCCCTCGCAGCCTGCTACAGCCAAGGGCGACGTGGATAAGCAGGAAGGAAGCAGCAGCAACAGCAGCAGCAGCAGCAGCACAAATGAGTCATTCATAATATTCCAGCAGGTCAAGATTACTAAGAAGTCATGCAATGTAAGTCAGCGAGGAAATGGCCAGCACAGAATAAGGAAGAAAAGTGCATATTCCGATCCAGCAAAAGGAGGGCACAGAATCACCAAAGGAGACCATCCTTTTTAGGAGCCTCCAAACTGAACCAAGAGAGGGGGCACCACACCCTAACGTCATCCATGAATGCTCTAAAAAACTCTCCCTCCTGGTGCTTTTTAGACCTTTGACAGCTTCTTGGTGGCAAGAGTTGAGCCCTTGGTTATGCCCAGTTGCCTCCAGGAGGGTGCTATGACCTCACGCTCTGATCACCACAACGGCAGAAAAATAATGAGGGGAAATCATTTATATACCTATACAAGCATAGTCCCTAAGAGAGTCACATCTCTCCTATAAATTGTGATAAATCACTTTGCAAACAAATCTCAGACACAAACTTTACAGAATTAATCATTTGTGGTCTGGAAAAAAAAGGGAGGAGACAATTTTCCTAAGTCTACATTTGATTCCCTGGAAGGAGCTAGAGTTTGTCACAGCTGACCAGACAAATGGCCATTCACAAATTTATGGTACGTAACTGGTATGCAGGTTTAATGGCACTACAAATAAATGCTAAACAGCACAGCTAATGTTTTTTCCAATAGTGGAATTCTGAATAAGGATCAGACCCAGGATCATCCAGTAGTAACTAGTTCCCTTGCTTGGGAGCCGTTGTTCCCACAAATTTGTCTTCTCCAACCTGGTGTCTTCCACATATTTTGGGCTGTGCCTCCCACTACAACACTTCAAGTGTTCTTTAAGTGCTGTGGAAAAACCACTCACCCACATTTGCCCGGGTGAGCTCTGAATATTCATTACTTCTTTAGATTATTTCACCTTTTAAAAAAAAAGTCAACTATGATTCTGTGCTGGTTAAATTATGAGTGGGAAGCAGGGCCATTAGATTTATTTCCTGATTTACATCTGTGGTGAATTTAAATCAGTTAAGATTATCAACGTGTGCAAAACAAAACAGCAACAATTTTAACTGTGAGTTGCTCAGAATAGTTCACTGGGCACTATATGGATGGAGTACAGGTGTAACAAAGGAAAGAAAGAAAGAAAGAAAGAAAGAAAGAAAGAAAGAAAGAAAGAAA
>JAHTLZ010000327.1:21064450-21078566 GCA_023846285.1 Phrynocephalus versicolor
GAAAGAAAGAAAGAAAGAAAGAAAGAAAGAAAGAAAGAAAGAAAGAATTCTAGCATAGAGATTTTCAGCGTGTTTGCCTAGGTGCAACTTGTGTCTCTGCAAATAATCCCATCCCCTGTATGTTTTTTTGACTGCTATTAGATGAATGAACACACTTGGTTTCACTAATAAGCTTTTAGTCAGAGACAAGCAACCTTGATATGCAAATATAAAGATAAAATGCATCCACCAGGAATACATTCCGTCTCAGCCAGGTAAGGGGAGTAATCCCCTTAATGCAAACGTTAACTCTAAAGACTTATTTTCATCAAATTTATTCTCGTCCAAAGGCTCTGCTAGTGCATGAAAGCTTACAATTCTTTCAAGTTCTGAAACAAAACACTCAAGCATCTACACCTTTATTCAGACGTATTTATAAGGACGTGCTACAAACAAAGTACAAGTACAGTACTCCCCGGAATCTACGTCACATGCATCTCCTGGCTGAATTTGGAGAAAGATTCAACAGTAGAAGAATACTCAAAGCCAACTATTTATAGCACTAATTCCCTCTGCTATTCTTAGCAAAGTTCTGCTTTCCACTTTCTGAGGCAAATCTACATAGCACTAAATACACGTGAACAGAAGCTGCACCTCTTCATATGGTGCAGGTTCAGAAAAGCGCCCGCCAGGGCCCAGAATCCAAGCACGAAGGCATTTGAAAAGTGGGGGGGACCATGTTTACGATGCTTCCTTCTAAAGAAACTGGAGGAGGAACTGGAGACGGAGTTGAGAGACCCCAAATTATTTCCCCCAATATCAAATCATCTTCTTAGACCCCAAATGGCAAGGGTATAATAAGCTCGACAAACAGGCTGTAACATGGCCAGAGAATTTAAGTCCAACATCTCAAAGGTGAGAGGATCCCCTAGTCCAGGCATGTCCAAAGTCAGGCCCCGGGGCCAAATGTGGCCCGTTTTCAAATTTTGAGTGGCCCGCGGCTTCTTCTCCCCACTGGCTCAGTCTGTCACACATCCCTGCCAACTGGCCCCTCCCCATACAGGGTGGAGATGTTAGCTTGCAGTTTTATGGTTTCCCTGCCCTCCCTGCCTCTGTCCATCCCCCCAGCCACCTTCCCAGCCTACCCACCCCCAGCTCCATTGCTGCATCATCCTCCCTTCCTCCTTGCATGTTATAGAGACTTGTCCAATGCAGCTGAATAGTCGGCCCCCACACAATTTCACCTCACCAAATCTGGCCCTCCTTGCAAAAACTTTGGACACCCCTGCCCTAGTCTGTCGCCCTCTTCCAGTTGTTCTTGAGAAGGGAGGCTACAAAAAAGAAACCCACTAGTCCCATCCAAATACAGTGGAGCCTCGTATAATAAACAGTTTGTATAACATAAAATCTGTACAACATAAAAAATTCCAGAGGTAGGGGAAATTTGCTTAACAGAATCGCCCATGGGGAGAATCCATACAACATAAAAATGAGATTACTCCATTTTCAAAGCATTCCTGTGGGAATTTGTATAAAGGAAAATTTGCTTAACATATTTTCATTTGGAACGAATTAATTCCTTTATACAATTTATCACTGTTATACAATTTTATTTATGTTTTCCTTGATCCTCCTCCTGAACTTTTATTTGAAAGACGGGATGCTTCAACTAAATGCTGCAATAAATAAATGTGGCGGCCTGGTCCACCTGTCTGCTTTGGAAGTGCCACCCACAGGTCTTTGAAAAAAGCAGACAAAGACCTATCTCCTCCGGCCTGCTTTCCCTCAGCGACTGGCTGCCTTAGTGAGGTATTTAAATGGACTGTTTTGCACTTACTGCTTTGGACGTGTTTTTAGTTGGGCTTTCCTTGGCCATTTCTCAGAGGGATGTACTGTATCTAGTTCCTTTCTAATATTTGTATAGCAATTGTTTCCAGGTTTAGATATTACCTTTCAACCTTGGGGTCCTTTTAAAGGAGAAAGATGGGCCTAAAATATCTTAAATAATTTATTAAAATATAAAAAGGATATGCAGAAAATGTAACAAAGAATGCAGTAAGGGGGGGAATATGCAATTAAAACTACCTTTTTTTTGGTCCTGAAACATTATGCCATACAACATGCTAGATATCAGATTACACACACACACAAAGGAAACACAGATGAATACAAAGTATCAGGAAGGAAATGCAGGCCAAACAAATAGAAAAACTTCTTTTGTGTTCTACACCTTCTACCAAGCTTCAGGTCTTGCAAAGCCGATGGTATTCAATGCTGGGGGTGTGTTGGGGGGGGGGGGGAACAATACTAGAACTTCTACCTGGCCCTGTTCCGTTTCCTGCTCCAGGCCATGCCTTGCTCATCACTTGTATTTTTTACAAGTTTACCAAGCTGAAGTTTTTTTTTGTTTCGTTTCAATATAATTTTACACACACCCCTCCTACCTTACCAGTTCACCACATGTTAAGTGGCTGTAAGCTTCTTGGGGCAGGACACAACTTTTGTTTACATTGTTCTGTCCAACACCACCCACTATCCAGAACACAAAATGGTTTATTTACTTCTTTATTTTATAAATCAAAGAAATACAGTACCTTTTATGTCTTTGATTTATATACCATCCCTTGAGGGCCAGCATTACTCTGGGCCATTTACAGGTGAGGTTTGCCCCCCCCCGCCGCCGCCGCTGCCCCACAAGGCCCTCACCTAAAACTTACACATTCAAACAGGAGGGAGATCATTGCAGAGCCATAATGTCTAACATTCAGGCAAGAGGATAAAACAAAACACCTTCTGGAGATGCCATCACAGGAAGATAGCTTTGAATAACCACATATTTTTTAATAAACTAATTTCCAGGGCAGAAGGTGGGGGGGGGAAGCCTGCCCCACCTCAATCAGCCGAGACTGGGTCTCCCTGGGACCTCTGCCCATGTTCAGAGAAGCAGTGTACACTATCTCTATGGGCCTGTCTGGGTTGTCCTCAACTTCCTTCTTGGGGGGGGGATGTCTCTCTGTACAAGCTCCAAGGAGCCCCCCTCCTCTGTGTGTGTGTGTGTGTGTGTGTGTGTGATCCTTGAGTCCTGGGGGGACCATACACTACAGGGGGGAATCTCTGCTTATGTCCTCCCCTTTTGGACTGTGTGTGAGAGAGATGATGGGTCTGGGTGTCCTCAACCTCCTCCTGGACGGGGCTGGGGGGGGGGCATCTCTGCAGATGCTCAGAGGAACCCTCCCCGCTGGTGCCTATGCGCGCGCCCGCGTCTTTGTGAGTGAATTGGGGGGGGGGGTCTGTCTCTTCTCTCTCTCTCTCTCTCTCTCTCTGTTGTCCTGTATCCCTTTCTGGGGAGTCGGGGGTGGAGGGGAACGGACCTCTGCCCATGCCCCCCCCCGAGGAACCCTAACCCTAACCCTCCCTCCCCCCCGTGTGTGTGTGTGTGCGTGTGCATGCTTGGCTTCCTCCCTAGCCACCCACCCACCCACCTCCTCCTCTGCGCCCACCTGCCGGGGCAGGGGGGGCAGTTGGGGGGCAGTTGGGGGGCAGCTGGGGAGGGAGGGAGGGGGCCACCACAGCCGTAGAAGCCTTTCTCCTTCTTCCCCCCCGTCCCCCCCCTCCCTCCCTCCCTCCCTCCGCGGGGGGGCTCCCCTTCCTCACCGCACATGGTGGTGGTGGCGGCGGCGGCGGCTCTTTCTGCAGAGGGGGGGCCGGCTCAGGCGGCGGCGGCTCAGGAGGAGGAAGCGGCCTCGGCAGGCAGGCAGGCACGCGCACGGAGGGGTGGGGGTGGGGGGGCCTCTCCGGTGGACGAGCGGCCAGAAGAAGGGAAGGGAAGGGAAGGGAGGGACCGTGGCAGCAGCAGCGGCTCCTCCTCCTCCTCCTCCTCCTCTTTTGGGCCGGGGTGGGGCGGAGGGGCGGTCCCCCCCGGCCCTCCATTGGGGGGGACTCGGCCGGACCCCTCCTCTTCCTCCTCCTCCTCCTCCTCCTCCTCCTCCTCCGACCCGCCCTTGCCCCCCTCCCCGCCTCCGTGGCCCTCCTGCTGTCCCGGGGACGACGTGGCACCCGCCACCCGGAGCTCCGCATCCGCTTCCTCCTCCTCCTCCTCCTCCGCACCACCAGGAGAGGGAGGGGGGGAGGTTGGGGAGGGAGGGAGCCACGTCGAAGAAATCCTCCTCCTCCTCCTCCTCCTCCTCCTCTTAGGACAGCAGCAAGGAGGGAAAGGGGTAGCACCCCCGGAAATTCACCCCCGGGTCCAGTTCCCTCGGTCAAGGAGGCTCCATGGAGGGTGTGGGTGTGTGTGGGTCTGGGGGGGAAGGGGGAATCGAACTGCCAGCCCCTCTGGCCCCGCAGCCAGCAGGCCCGGACCCGCGGAGCTGGACTCCAGCCGTTTCCTGGGGATCTTCGTCGTCCTCATAGCACCGCAGGGCAGGAAGGGGGGACCCTAGGGGCCCACCCACTCTAGCCTCTTTCTCAGGGCCATAGTGGGGAATCGAACCTCTGTCTCCACCGACCAAGAGCTCACCCACTGAGCCATCAAGCGCACAGTCATCAGACGCTCCCTCTAGGCCAAGGCAAAGAGGCACTGGGGGTGGGGTGGAGGGAATCAAACTGCCTCCACAGCCATGAGACAAAGAGGTCGAGCAAGGAGAAGCCAGAGGTCAGGGGAAGCTACCTTTCTGGACAATGACAACCACCACCACCCCCAATGTTCAGGGAGCCAAAAAAGAGTAACTTTCCCCAAACTCTGGAGCCCAGAGCTGAAGGCTGCCTCTATGGCCTAAGTCCGGTGGAAGAGAAACCACTTCCAACCACAGGGGCTTGCCTCCCAGTTGCATCTTAATGTCTGGCCCCAGGAGGAAAGATCATGGTGATTTTAGCCATCAATTAGGTCGTGCTGGTTTCTGGAAGACAGTCAGCTGCTTTTTAAATGGGAAAGCAAAGTTATAAATTGTAATAAATAAAAAAGCAACCCAAGGGTCTCGTGGTACCTGACAGACAGACCAGTTTTATTTGAAGTTATGGTAAGACTGTACTGGACCCACTTCTTCATGCGCCCGGAAAACTACTGTATTTTATATACGCATGTATCAAATGACATAGACTGGATAATTTCAAGGCAATGGACAATAATGTTTTGGAAAAAATATGTCACACATCCGGTACTGTACAGGTAAAGGAATGTGGTATCAAGGACGGGTCCTTATTGCATCATACAAAATGATGTTATTGTTCTCAGAGGCAGTAAAAAGTAAAAGGCACACTGAGAGGTATTTTCTACCAGGAACTTGGAACGAGCCACATTTTAAAGTGCGTCACCAGTGAAGGCCTAGGCAATACCTGTGTAAGAGCATAAGAAAGTTACCAAGGTGCGTTTCTGATGATTAAGATGGCTGATAAGAACATGATAAGAGCTTTTAATAGATCTGCAACTCAGTCCCATTAATTTTGCTTAATGAGGTTTCATTGGACCATAAGTACCCTAATTACATTTTCTCAATTAAAACAACTGATCATTGTGCTGTAACCAAGGTTAGAAGTAGATAGGCCTACCTCCATGGCTTACTAAAGAAGTGTTGTGAAGACTCACATCTCCATTTGGCACCATTAATAGGGCACTTGGAAATAGCAACGGTCCCTAGGCGTATATTTGTTTCTTGATGGTACGAATGTTCAAGGAGGTGAACTGCATTGTTCTGATTCCACTGGAGAGGGCATGGATTTGATAGGATTTGGTTCACAATGAGGAACACAAGAAACTAAGACCAGTAAGGCCTGCTAGGAAGGAATATACATCCCTTCGCCCGCATGTCCATAAAAGATAACAGAAATATTCATTGTATTTTATTTGGTCAACAGTAAAATGAGACTAATACAGCCAAACACAAGGTCTTGATCACAGTACACTTAAAAGATGGGTCTCGGTCATTCCAAGAACAAAACAGCTTCTGTTCAAGTGTTTTGCATTTAGAAAGGCAAAATCCATGTGCTTTGGCAGCAAAGACCTCACACAGATATCGTGAAAGAGAATGGAATTTGATCAGCGTGTGTCTCGAACAACAAGAAGGCCTCTAAAGAATAAGTTAATAATACATACCAATGCCTATCGCTGCACCATCCTACAGAATACAGCTGCAGGTCACTGAGGAACATATCCAAGAGCTATATGTGCTATGAACATCACATTCTGTCCAAACCCCACACCTTCCATCTTTGTGTGGAAAAAAAACAAATGGTGGGGAAGGTAGTCAGACATCCTCAACATATTTTGCAGTGGTTTCCTTAGAATTATCAAGATCTGATGGAAGAAGTCCCCGTGAGAAATCTCTGGAGGAAGTTGTGATGGCAAGCCCCTTCTAATGAAAAATCCATCAGGAAAAATCAACTCCGCTACGATTCCAAAGCATTCGCGGGGGTTCAGGTTGAGTTTGCTTCTTTTTCTTCTTCCTCGTTATCATCAACCACCTGGAAGGCAATGAGATGCAATTCTAAAAACCAATAAGGCTGTTGCTACTTCAAAAGAGAGACAGAATCCCCAGGCGTGCACACAAACAATACAGGGTATCTACTGGCAGCCACACAATCCTTTGGGACAAGACACTACCAATTGGTGCAAAACGGGGCATATTTTCTTAAAACACAAATGGGCATCAGTTAAGTGTTCGGGTAAGACACCGCTGCTTATAATTGGAGTTTTTAGTTTAGAATAGCAACATCTCAAAGAAAGCTTCTCAGAGGGCTTACATCTTCCCAAGCCTTGGGCCACCTACTGAAACCCACTGTTTACTATCAGCCTAAAACAGGCCTTGCGTCAAAAGGCTTGACTGGGACACACAGTTGCGCCTGACAAGACGTGCTGGTTCTCTGACCAGTGAATGAGGCCAAGGGCACCCAAGAGGCATGCTGTCATGTGCCCATCCCTTGTCTTGACCTACCTGGAAGAACTACTGCTTTCCAGCTTAAACACCCATCTGCACCTCCCTGTTCCCTTCCACTGGGCCTTGCTGGCCTTGAGATACAGCAGGGTCTTTCTCTTCATCACAGTTGCTTAAGAGGAGAGTAACTGATGGTGGAGGCGTTGCCCTTGCAGCCCTGCAGCTGCTGAAGGGAAATGGGGGTCACCTAATGCTTCCTGGCATAGCTGTATACCATCTAAACCACCCTGGTTTGGCCCCTCCCTTCCCTTCCCTGCTAGGCAAGAAGCACTGGCTTCGCTGACAGTCTAGGTAAGTTTCCTGGACATCCTTCCCCCCCCCCATAGCTACTGCCACCCCCCCTCCAGCTGTGAACTCCATACACTAAATGGAGCCACCGAGAAACAGGAGTGAAGTATCAGCCTATGTGAACTGTTTTCCTTTTGTTTAAAGAACAAAGTACAGTGTGGGGCGGGATATCCTGGAAGAAGACTTGTCGTGCCGAAGCTGTAGGCTCCTGTGTTCTCCACTGCAACCTCTCACCACAAACCTTAGTTCCATCGACAAGCAAAATGTAACTTTCTTGTTTAAAAATAAAACTAATTTGTAGAAACATATTCCACAGCACCAAGAAGACTGTCTATTGATTTTTTAAAAAAGTTCTGTCTACTGGGTTGTGCTTACTTGTTCCACGCCTTCTACTTCTGGAATATAGAACTGCAGCATGTTTTGTATCCCATTCTTCAGCGTTATGATGGAACTGGGGCAGCTCGTGCATGCGCCTTGGAGCTTCAACTGCACAATGCCGTCTTCAAAGCCCTTGAATATGACGTCACCTCCATCTTCTTGGACTGTTGGCCTGAGGAACGTTCAATGGTAATTGGAATTTTACGGTAGAGGAAATATTTCCAGGGTGGGTGAAAAAAACAATCAAGTTTTCCTATTATGTTTAGTAGGAAGGCTTGGGATGCTGCCCTACCCCTCTAACATTATTTTCCACATCTCTTCTTCCACTCCAATCGCTGCAACTTCCCCACTGCATACAGGCAGAATGTTCTGACTCTTATAATCCCCCAAACTACCACCTCCTTCCCCTCCTTCAAACCCACTTCCATCAGAAAAAAAACCTTCCTAGTTCAACTGATCAGAGCTGTGCACATCTTGCTTAAATGAAGGTTTTCTACCACGGCAACTCTTATCGTTGGCAAAAAAAGACACAAGTCCTACAACTGAAATAAATTATGCTTCTCGGTTGCATGACAAACATCTGTAGGCTCTGCAACATCGGTTCTGCCTTTGTAAGGCAGGGAGTGGTGAAAATAAGCTACACAGGTCACTCAGGTAGGTCTCTGTGCTTTACCAGCCCTTGCTCAACCCCAGCTTGGCTTCAGTTGTATCACTTGCAATGGAAACATTATGTTGCTTCCTTTTAACATCAACATCAACAACCTTGAAATTTCTCAAGTTTACAAATACTCTGGCCTGCCATCTGCAGTGGAAATACTGTTGTCTTTACAATTACATTTTGCAACACTGTTTGGTGGGTGTACTTTGTCATATAACTTCAATGTTTCCTCTTTCCTGGTGTCAGGCATTTAAACAGCCACTCTTCTCTCTCCCTCTGGACCTAGATCAAGACACAGTGTCTTTCCCTTAAAAAGAGCTTAGTGTTGCACAGGGATCAATCCATTTCCCATCTGGGAGAGAAGACACTGTTACAATCCTATCCCTGCAGTAATGCTCCACCACACTGAAAAAGCCAATGTTTTTTTGGACAGAATTCTTTGTAACACTTCTCTTCCCTTCTGAGT
The DNA here is from genome assembly GCA_023846285.1 of Phrynocephalus versicolor. Lineage (NCBI taxonomy): Eukaryota > Metazoa > Chordata > Lepidosauria > Squamata > Agamidae > Phrynocephalus > Phrynocephalus versicolor. The sequence continues at coordinate 21,073,146 of JAHTLZ010000327.1, forward strand.
ATTATTTTACTGTTAGTACCATGACCAACAAGCTTTTAACAAAACCACCTCTGGACTCAAAACGCTTTATTTGTGTTAACAAGATAGACAAATGGAAGCAGGCCATTCCTGGGCTCCCTTCTCACTCCTGAAAAAATGTGGCACCTCTACTGCAGGGCAAGGTAGACTGTTCATTTCCTGCTTACACTGCCCTTTCTCTGCCCAACACACCTCCTGATATTTACCAAGGAAACAACGAACATTCTGTTTGTGGGACTGACACACACCAAAAAGCTGGAAACACTTCAGTGTGAATATTGACAGAACCATCCAAATATAAAAGTACTACTGTCAAGTGTTTCCCCAGTGCCCTGCAGGAAAAGCAGCAAGCCATTTAAACGTAAGTATTTGGGGCCTGGAATGACAATGTTAAATGTTCAAACAGTTGCCCCCCCCCAAAAAAAAGAAAGAAAATTAACTGGCCCCACACTTTTAACATCACCCTTTCTCCCCATTTTCAACAAATTTGTCGCTATTCCACTTTGAGATTTTTTTTTACACTGTACACTACTTCCAGGAATAAACACACAAGAAATTAGGAAAGAAGAGCCTGATGAACTACCAATGCCAACAAATGTCCCCCCCCCCCCAAAACAGGCACTGAAAAAGCACAACAAACTGGCTAGTGCTTAAATGATATATTCAGAATCTTGCCACTTTTACAAAACAAAATGGCCTCCAAGACATTTTGGACTTGATCCACCAGCTATGTTTGTGGATTCACAGCTGAAATACCTGGAGGACACCAGGTGGTCCATAAATGTTAAGACTGCTATGCCAGTGATTTACAGGAAGCAAAGTTGAAGCTGTACCTTATTCTAGTATCCAACAGCTCTTTTATCATTAGTACAACTTCATCGTCTTCTTCAGATGCAGCTTGCATCGTTTATGAAAGACACAAGCAATGACCCACATTTATCATTTCATACAGTAATAGTAAACAATGCTTAACAAAACACCACTTTTAATATTGTAATACAGTGGTCCCTTGTATAAATGAATTAATTCGTTCCAAATGAAATTCTGTTAAGCAAATTTTCCCTTTATACAAATTTCCCATAGGAATGCATTGAAAACAGAGTAATCCCTAATTGTGAACATTTTTATGTTGTACGGATTTGGCCCACAGGCATTTCTCTTAAGCAAATTTCCCCTATCTCTGGAATTTTTATGTTGTACAGATTTTATGTTATACGAGGGTCTACTGTATTGACAAGGCACCAGTAAAAAATTGAGGCTGAAGTACGCAAGCCTCCGTGGGAGAAGGAAGATGACAGACTATTCAGGGCTGCCAAAATGGTATTATCTCGCCCCAGCCAGAGCATAGGTACCAATATTATTTTTAATCCACTGGTTTGAACTGGAAGGAAATTAATGGTTGGCTTAGCTATTTATCCCAGAACTCAAGTTTCTGGGTGGCTGAAAGGATTTGGATCCAATAGGATCACAGCTCTTTGTGCCACCTTCCTAGACTCTGCGTAGCAGTGGAATGATTACAAGTACTACCCATTTGCCTGCAAAGCTTTATATAGGCACAGTGGATTCCTTTGGGACAGATGAGCCACCCCACTGGCAGAACTATCCTAATCAAGAGACAAAAGAGATGCTTCAAACCCTGCCTGGACATCTGTTTTCACATGGTCAAGATTAGCATTTATGTAGGTCCTTTATCCCAAGTTACTTGTTACCAGCATTTGATCCTCAGTGCTATTCAGCCCTTGGACATCGGAATTTCATCCAGGCATGATGCACAATAGAAAACCCCAATGGATCTTTTAACTTTTATTATTATTACTGTATACTACTATTTACCTGTGTCTGAACGAGGTGCTTCGTCAGTAATGACGGGTAAGCCAGAAGCATAGAAATCCATAATAGTTGCATAAATATCAGGTTTTATTAAGTTCCAATCCACATCTTCATTTTCCTAGCAATGAATACAATAAAAACTTTATGAATTTTAGCTGCACCGCTGGGGTGGGGTGGGGTTGGGAGTACGTCTGTTTTAGCTAAAGCCAGGAAAACACGATGGCTGAACCTGATGGTTCCCAACTTTCAATCCCGTGTGCATTTTGAATTTAGGTGTTTCTGCCAATCGCCAGCCAAAGCCTATTACGCCTGAATCTTTATGAGCATCCACTGAAAAATTAGATCACTTCAGCTCATAAGAACACCAACTTAGTTCACACATTGTATAAACTAAATTGAAGAACTTGCACTTTGGTGCACATACGAGCCTAACACTCAAAACGACAAATGGTGGTCTGCTGAACTAGCCTTGCAAAACTCCCAGTCTTTGCCAATTATGATACGGCATGATGTTCGGTTGACAAGCCATAGATCTGGGTGGCAGCTGCATTGCGGAAGTGAAACAGAGATGATAAAGCTAAACAAACACACAGCTATATCTCAGCCCACCTCTTGTATCTCAGAGACAGGAAAGTAATTTTAGATCCAAGCTACCATTAGTGCAAAACATAATCGGATAATGCACTCATTCATACCAGAATAACTTGAGTGTTTATATACTAATGTTAGATGGGAATCACTTACTGGAAGGAAAGTGTTGGTTTAATCTGTGAGGGACAGACAGGAATGCTCACTACTGTGATTGTGTGAGACAGTTTTGCTATTGTTTTTGAGTTTTTTTGTTTTTCATGTCCTGAAGGTTTGTAACAATGTTACTGCAATTTCATTGGGTCCAATCCAGATTAAATTAGTGGCATTTTGATTCAACTGAAAGGAAATGAATAACTTGCTTGGGGGGGAGGGGCAATGTGTAGCCTGCATACTGTAATTAAAAAATGTAAACGCCCAGAGACTACTTGAAGTGGTATGGGGCAGTATAGACGCAAAACACTTTGCATTTTGATGTGAACTGAACAGAACTGCCCATGGCTTCTAATTTTACTCTTCCATCCATAATTGTGACTCCTTTTTCAAAAAAAGGAAGAAAAGAAATACAGCACACATTTCTCATAAAAACAAGCTCCATATGGGTAAGGCTTCATGCCATTCAATTTCCTTAGAACAGAATCTATAAAGAAAGATTGCTTTGGCACATCTCCCCCCCCCCAAGGCTTCTAAACACAGTTCCCAAAGAAAAGAAAACAAGATAAATTCTGATGAGCAATCAGGTCTCAAAATGCCTTTCTGTTCTCAAGATTTAAGTGGGTGTTCTGATATTAAAGCCTACGTTTAAAATCTGAAACAAACCAGCTGTGCTTTCTATTTTTAGAGAGAGCTCTGCAGCACATACTCAACAATCTGATGACTTCGTGAGGGCTCGGCTCATGTTTGAAGCATTAAAATCTTATTTCATAAGTACCTTTGTGACAGTGATGAAGTCTGTCCCCAAGAAAACACTTTTAACTCCTTCAATCCTGAAGATTTGTCTGTAAAAAATGAACAACTCAGAAAGGGAACCCACAAGATTTTTAACAAATCCATCCTGAAACTCACAGTTACTGGTTTCACAATAGTTGTTCACCTACATGTTTAATGGAATCCTATACATGCTTCTCTGGAGCCAACAGAATTTGCATCCCTACAAACAAAGAACTGGGGGCAAGGAATGCTGGAAATACATAAGCACTCTTTTAGCTGATCGCCTGTCCCTTCAATGCTTTGCAAGACATCCAGTGCCCCCCAAGGGCTTCCTTATGTGCATCTGCGACACCCTACTTGCAAACCGTCTCTGTGCCACACATCCCATAAAGCAGCGACCAACCTTGCCAAGGGTGAGCAATACGTAGAAGCAGGAGAGGTGAATTCCATCGTTCTAGACTCCAGGACTGGCTTTCCTGGGATAAATTTCAAACTGTTTGGGTTTGGAGTGTCCTGAGTCTGAATAAACATAGATCTCACTGAAATGAAAATAATAATAAAACAGGATGAAATGAAATAATTCACAATGGCCTAAATTGGATCTATTCTCCACTAAATACAACCAGCATTGCTAGATCTGGCCAAGGGGGCTGGGAGGAGGGAGCCGTCTAATCCAGAGCATCTCTATGGATAGCCAGGCGTTTCTTGATACTCAGAGAAAAAGACAAGCCTGAGTTATTTGTTTTGACCATCTGGTATTCACAGGCACGCTGGCGGAAACAGTTTCCGTGAGAAGTTACAACTAAGAGATTCTGATGGTCTTGCTTCACAGATGAGGTACTCCTAAATTCTTGATGTCCCATTAAGCAAAGCTGTGTTGTACAGTACTACCAAATGACACCTGCTACAAAAGGATTCACGCCTAAATGGCAGTCTTTGCTATTCATGAACTATCCCAGTGTATTGCTCTTGGCAGTTTATATAACTTCTATTATATAAATTCTAAATTTATAGCAATAAATCTGAAACAATAAAATTTGCTATGCAATAATCGTAGTCGTAGTAAACATCCCAGGCAACATCATCTTTAATCTCTGCTCTATTATTAGTACTGCAATCTTTTTGTCATGAGGAGGAAAAATATCCCAAAAAGAACCATGTTTTTTTTTTTTTTTAGCTTGCATTCCTCCACAGAAACATGAATACCACGTTTCTGTGGAGGTGAGGACAAAAGTAACTCACCTGGTTGCAATACTGCAGGGTGAATGGATGGCTTCCGTTGCACAGCAAAATATAGGCGCTGTGCAGTCTTTGTATTAATGCTGTTAAATCCTAAACGACCAAGGCTTCAGAGAAAAAGAAAACAGCCATTCTCACCAAGTGTACAAGAATTTCATGCTCTTATACGTCAGTCATCCAGATGTTCTGGACCACAACTCCCACAGTCCTTTGTCCTTGGCAAGCTGGGCTTGGAATTCTGGGAGTTGTGGTCCAAAACATCAGGAGGGTCGAAGTTTGGACACCCTGACTTAACGAATAACGATTTTTTCCTTTAAGCGGATTTTCTGTTCGACAAACCGCTTGTTAGACGAGGGCCCCTATCTTCTAATAGTCTTTAAGGTGCCACCTGTTTTCGTCTTCCATTTTGTTGTGTTTCTTTGACTTTTATTAGTGGAAGCTAAGCTTCCTGTTGGGGGGGGGGCGATCTGCACATAGAGACTGCCGGGCTTTCTGGATTTAAACCCACAAAAATGCCTTCCATGCTTCTGTGGCGCTTTGCAAAATACATAAGCTGCCTTTGAGGTGGGGGGCGTCCCGCCCTCCAGATGGTTTGGGCGGAAACCCCTGGGATTCTGAGCCCATTTTGTCTTATCTCCTCCCCCCCCTCCATATTCGCAACGCGGCCAGGGACCCCCCCCCCCCGCCGCCGCCAGCCCCACCTACCGTCCCCCCAGCCCCACCACGGCCGCCCCCAGCCTCCTCGCCGCCGCCATCTTGGCTCCTCTGCGGCCCGCAGAGAGAAAGGGGGCGCGCCGGCGGCTCAGGAAGGACCCC